>JAODPA010089487.1:1966-56106 GCA_025585075.1 Nepenthes mirabilis | reverse complement strand
TGATTAATTTTTTTAAAAAACTTAATGATGTAGATTAGAGTAAAAGGGCTCTAATTACTGGTGATAGAAGCAATAATCTTGATCCCGTATCAGAAGCTTAAGACAGCCACAAAAACCAAGGCCGGATTCAAAGACACGTGTCAAAATCTGAAGTACCCAAGGGCCCACAACTCTCAGTGTCTTGGAACAAACTAAGTATATCCGCAAATACCCGAAGACATACGGCCACAAAAAATAATCCACGTGACAACCCCGCCCTCCCAACCCTCCGCCACTATGCCCAACGCCACCACGACGCTTCCCGAACCTGGCGACGGTTACGCATCTCTCCATGACCTCCAGTCGCCATTGATCTCACCGGAAAATAAATCCACCTCACCGGAAAAGATGGGCATCGATGAAATGCTGCAGAGATATTGCGGCGAGTTCGGGCGGTGGCAGTGGCGGCACTTCGTCCTAACAAGCTTGGCATGGGCTCTGGAGGCGCTGCACACCATGGTCATGATCTTCGCCGACCGCGAGCCAACGTGGCGCTGCGTCGAGGCCTGGCCAGGCTGCACGATGGGATCAGGAACGGACCGTGGGGTGTGTGATTTGGAGCCCGGTTCTTGGGAGTGGACCGGCGGCGGTCATGGCAGCTCCACGGTGGCGGAGTGGGGACTGATTTGTGGAGATAAGTATAAGGTTGGGCTGGTCCAGGCTTTATTCTTCGGTGGCTGCGCAATTGGTACGGTCTCTCTCTCTCTCTCTCTCTCTCTCTCATCTTATTGGCCAGAATTGAATTTCCAAATTTATCTTCAGGATTTTCTGAAAAAATGATGACTCGATTTATCGATGCACAGCAAGTTGCTCTAAAGTTTTAGACGGCAATAATATTTATTTAATTTAGAAAAATTCTGAGATCATTTCTAAAATATCTTATAATATAACATCTTATTCCATTATTCATTATATCATAAGCTTCCATCAATGTAAACAGGGAAATATGCAACGCAAAAATATTCTCTCCTAACATTAATTTTCAGTTTAAGTCAGAATTTTTACATTTAATAACTGTAAGAGCGTCGAAGGGGCGGCAACGACAGTAACCCATCTAGCGGGAATCAAAATGTCTTGGTGTTTTTTTTTTTTTTTTTCAGTTGTTCCATTCATTTCGTAATAAATTTATTTACTTAACTTTTTAAATGTGTTGCTGAATATTTAATTATTACAAAGTCCATAAACTTGAAATTGTTCAATATTTGTCTGACATTTTTTAAACCTGTTTTTTTTTTAAATAAAATTTTTAGGAATATGATTAAATTTGAATTCTTCTCAACTAAAATTTGAATATTTTTTCATCGTTATATAACATATTTAATCTTGAATGATTTTTTGATTCTGTCTATAACCACGGGTGGAAGGCTCTTTCTCTCTTTAATCTATTTCTATGCTTTTTTTTTACAAAAAGAATACAAAATATCGTTTGTAGGAAATATTCTATTTTACAAAATAAAATTCAGAAGATGCAATTAAAAACTACATTCCTCCACGAGCATCCTCCATTAAAACAGTCTATCAACGCCTCTACCCTCTCTTTTTTACCTTCAAAAACTCTGGATCAGTTCCCATCTTTTCCTATTCTACAGCACTTGCTTCCTTTTCTTTCTCCTTTTCTTCAACTTTCTTTTTTAGTTTTAACTTCTGACATGAAAATACATTACATTAATACCATATGATTAGTCCATTAAAGCATCGAACTCTGTTGCTAGAATAATGTAAGAAGTTTTGATGAGGGGTATAAAAGCTTAGAAGAATCAATCGTCTCGATGCAAAGACACAGGCGTGATAAAGATGTAGATGCGCTGTGATTAATCAACTGTTTACTGCCAACATAGGAGAGCAGAATTTTCTGTGCTCTCTGATAATTTGGCAAACAAGATGCATCCATGCGTGAAAACAGTCCCGTGGTGCATGAGCATCACTTCAAGTAGTCTGACTTTGAGGACAATTACAAACGCAGATTGCATTGCTGCATTTTTATGTTCAATAAGCACAAGAAAGGAAACTACATCTGTGGGAAAACATCAGTGTGATTCACAATTCGTATCAGTTATTTCACCTCAGTATTTTTGAGTTTAATTATTCATCTAATCACAAACAACACTTCTCCCAGACTCTAGCCTTTTTCTAAACACTAGTATGCTTTGTTAGCAATTGGGAGACGGAGACCAAAAAGAAAAAAAAAAAAGAGGGGACAAGAGGGAGAGATTTGTTTGAGAAGCCCTGGAGGAGCAAAAGGAGAAAGAGGGGGTGATTGAGCTAAAAATTGGAACCTGATTGATGTTTGACTATAGAAGTACTTAGATAAAGGAAGAAAAGAGACAAATCTAGAGGTGAAATATTAGACTCATAAGACTAATTCAAAGACATTAAGATATTGAAGTATACCTTCAAGATATCTAAGGTGAAAACTGAGATAAAGATAAAATCTGATATTGGATCCTCAATTTATTGAGTAAACAGATGAGATAGGGGTTGTGAGATGAGATTTTTGAAGCAGATGTTAGAAATAAAATGTCACTCTCATTCTTCCAATTCTATATTCTCATTTTAGAAGCCCAAGACAACCCATTATCAAGAAAAATCGATGTACGTAAAATCATCCAATCCCATTTTCTATTACCCAGTACAAAGCAGAAAAACTATTTAAAAGAAGAAGACAATACTTTTTTAACATTTACTATTACGATGAATCTAGAAAACACAATTCACAAAGCACATTCAACCGCAAAACCAAAGAGAAGAGGGAGAAGAAAGTCCTAAAAATTTATGAGAAAAACAATGTGTGAGAAAAACTAAGCCCAATGGAGAGAATCTACCATAGTCAGTAGATTAAATGCTATCTTGAATATAAGTTCTCAAATCCAGCCTGAAATTACACCTGATTAGAGAAAAAAGTCAATCAAAAAACATGCCATAATGGGACAAAACCCTAAAATGTAGAAGAGGAAAAAGAATATATAAAATACTTAAAACATGAAGATCTAAAATAGAGATGCACAAGAAATAACAATTATTACCGCCGCAAATGAGAGTAGCTGCCGGGGCGAAGAGCATGCTATAGGAGAGGAGAAAGAGGGACGTGGGCCGCCGTTCATGCCCTAATATTTTGATTTAGGGTAATTGAATGTCCTATTGGGTTGGCACGAAATGAATGACTGTGATTAAATTAGAATTATTTTAATATCATCCGTTGGATGAAATTTTCAATCCAACTACCAATGTTCAACATTAAAGAAAATTCGCGTGGGCTGTTGGTGCTCATTCAATGGCCTATGTTGGGTGATAAAGGGGCAATGGAGCCTCCCCTGTTCCCCTGACCCATAATCCCAGTAAATTTAGGAGAGTTTCATCTTTTATAAAGGCTAAGGAATTATTTTTTAGATTTAAATTATTTATTTTTAAATAGATAATTATAATTTAATTTTTTTTTAAAAAAATTAATTATTTAATTGTAATTATTCGTCAAAAAATAAACGAGACCGGATAAAGAGAATAATCCATTGTTGCAAATTACAGCGTAGACGTTTTCCCTTTATTTTTTATTTTTTATTTTCAGGTGCAGGAGTATTTGGCCATCTCTCAGACTCCTTCCTGGGAAGAAAAGGATCACTGACCGTAGTTTGCATCCTAAACGCCGTATTCGGTTTTCTTACCAGCCTCTCTCCCAACTACTACATCTACGCCGCCCTCCGCCTCCTCACCGGCTTCAGCACGGGCGGAGTTGGCCTCTGCGCCTTTGTCCTAGCCACCGAGGCCATCGGCCCCTCCAAGCGTGGCGTAGCCGGCATGTCCACCTTCTACTTCTTCTCCACTGGAATCGCCGTCCTCTCCGGCATTGCCTATCTTTTTCAATCCTGGCGCTCCCTCTACATCGCCTCCTCTCTTCCCTCCCTCCTCTTCGTTCTCTTCGTGGTTCCCTTCCTCTCGGAATCCCCTCGGTGGTACCTCGTCCGAGGAAAGACCTCCGACGCCATGAAGGTCATGCACGCCATCGCAAAGTCCAACTGCCGTCACATCCCACAGGGCGCAGACCTCGTCCTCGACGACGAGAGGGACGCGGATGCCAAATCAGAAGGCCAAGCTAGAGAAGCCATAAAGGGTTCTCTCATCGACGTGCTCAATTCTCCTGTTACCAGAATACGGCTAGTCCTTGCAGTTGCCATTAACTTCCTCTGCTCGGTCGTCTACTACGGGCTGAGCTTGAATGTTGTCAACCTAAAGACCAACCTCTACGTCAACGTGCTCCTCAACGCCGTGGCAGAGATGCCGGCGTTCATGCTGACGGCGATCCTACTAGATAAGTTCGGAAGGAAGCCGCTGGCGATCGGGACGCTTTGGTTCAGCGGGTTCTTCTGCCTGTGCGGAAGCGTCATAAGCAGCCGCGGGATTTGGAAAACGGTACGGATGTTTTGTGGGCTGCTGGGGATATTTGGGATGGGGGGTACGTATAATCTGCTGTTTATTTTCACGACGGAGTTATTTCCGACGGTGGTAAGGAATGCAGCGCTGGGGTGTGCGACGCAGGCAGCGCAGATGGGGGCGATACTTGCGCCTTTTGTGGTGGTTTTGGGTGGTGCGCTGCCGTTTGCGGTGCTTGCAGGGTGTGGGATTATTGGGGGTGTGTTGGCATTTTATCTGCCGGAGACGTTGAACCGGCCGTTTNATATTATTTTATAATCATTTTATCATAAATATTTATCTTTTTAGTGCTAAAATATCCAATATAAATTGGCGCCGTGAAAAATACGTATTTAACATAATCTCACTCATAAAATTACTTGTTAGTGTAATTAGGCCAAATCTCATGATTAGGGTTCTATCATGATTGTTCCCTTTTTCTCTCAGCATTTCTCCGTCCTTTGGTGTTGCCAGTGATTAAATTGATTCATTGATCCGATCATTGGAGCAGTCAGTTCTGACTCCACCTTGATGGGGTCGAAGCCCTGGCTTCAGCCGGCTCCGACGTATCGGCCCTTAGACGGCTTCTGGGATACCGACGACGACGCCCCTGGCCCCCGGTGTAGCCACACTCTGACCGCCGTTGCGTCCACCAAGTCCCACGGCCCACGTCTCATTCTCTTCGGTGGTGCCACTGCCATCGGGGGTGGCGCCACCTCTTCTGCCCCTGGCATTAGTAGCTTCTTCTCCCTCCTTTTATCTCAATATCTCTCGTGCTCGTTCGTTGAATCATATTTTATCCATTTTAGTTTTTACCCGAATGTAGTTGACAAAGGTGATTGACCTGTTCTTCGGATTTTTGGTTAGGGTTAGATGGTGTGACCAATTCCGTTCACTCGTATGACGTGCTCACTAGGAAATGGACAAGGTTGCTTCACTCTCTCATTTTGTTTTTTAAACATTATCTTGCTGTAGTTTTCATGAGTTTGAGTGAAAATGGTGTTTGCTTCTTTTCTTTATTTCTAAATTTGAAAATCGTGCAGAATTAGGCCGGCTGGTGAACCGCCATCGCATAGAGCTGCACATGCCGCTGCTGCAGTAGGTACTATGGTCGTATTTCAGGTGACTAATGGATGAATCGAAAGGAAGATTATAATCATGTGTTTTCCAGTTTCCACCCTTGAGGATTTAATTTATAAATTTTTTATGATTTATGGAATGAATTTGCGGTGTATTGGTAGGGTGGTATTGGTCCTGCTGGGCATTCAACTGATGATCTCTACGTGCTTGACTTAACGAATGACAAATACAAATGGCACAGGTGAGGATCTTTGCAGAAAATCAAAGACTTAGGTGTTTGACAGCGTGGAATTGGGCTTTGGATTTGATATTGGTTGGACTGCAGATCTCCTACTAGCTTACTTCCCCCTCCCCTCTCTTTGTTCCGGGTGGGAGGTGGAGGAAGCAAAAGAAGGAACTGATTCCTTCCAATTCTTTTTGCAAAGCCCACATGTCCATGTTGGCAAGTGCAACATTAAGGTTAAAGCAGTGCTAATTATTGAATGTTGAAATTCTTGGGTGAAAATGAATATTGTATGTATCAACTTATTTGATGTGATTGTAGAGTGGTTGTTCAAGGGCAGGGTCCGGGGCCTAGATATGGTCACGTGATGGATTTGGTTGCCCAAAGATTCCTTGTCACTGTCGGTGGAAATGATGGTGAGCCTTCTTTTCTTTTGTTGTACTGTTTTGACTCATTCATTAATAGTCGAGAATACTATTGTGCTGAGTTATGGCTCTGTTGGAAGTAGTTCAGTTATTTACAAGTCAGTTATGAGATTCCTTAGTTAATGATGCTAAATTTGGGCTTGGATTCAATTAGCAGAACACAACCAAAAAGTTAGTTGCAATTTTAACTCATCCAGGCATCCCTAGATAATAGAAATAACAGAAGATGAAGCAATACCTATGCCATCTCCACGTCTCTCTCCAAATGACATCCTTTAATGCAACAATTTGAATATCAAGCAGCATATTGGCAGAGGGATTGTGTTTGACTAACACATGATTGGCACATGAGCAGAAAATTATGAGTGAGCCCACACTCAACCAACGCTTGATGGGAAATATTAGTGGCAAGTTGGCCAAAGAATGATGCTTGGCTAGTGTGTGAGTGATGTTGGAGTGGTAGAGCCCGTGCTCAACTGGAGTTTGAGATGTAAGCAGTGTGCCCTCACTATCCACAGCTCTGAACTGCTCTAACCAAGCATTTTATATTTAACCTTGTCTCCTACTACTCTAAACACGACTGAGCAATTCTGCGATCATGTAAAGAACCCTTCCCTGGAAAAATGCTCTCAACTTTGAGAGAATTCCTTTTTCCTTTGAGAAACAACTGTCCTGTTGGTGAGTTTCTTTCGGACACAATGACACAACACGACCTTGTTATCCATAAGAGTTTTGTTGGTGCTGAGGAGATCGTGGATCTGATGATCTTGAACTAATTTTTTTGTGAAGATACATGGGGAGAAGGCTACATGTTTTGGTTTGGTTGCATGTGTGCGGATTTCAAGAGTTATTTAGTCACGAAATTGGGATTAGTTATCTAGTTTCTAGTGTGTCTGTACTACTGGTTGTAAGTCTACCCTTTTCTCATAGTGTAGTTCAACTGACTATCTAAATGATTTTTCTTTTAAACGGTTGATTCTTGAGTTTGTCTTTCAATAAAATTTTGTGTCATTTAATTTTCTGCAAGCTCTATGTTATCTTGCTGAAGTTGTGATACTGTTGTGTTGTGTTTAGTTCATTGAGCACTTTTATTCTTTATTTATATGAATTTTCAGGTATAAATATTTTATCATGTGTGTCACCTATGCAACCCTTGGTATAAGCGGGTTTAAATCCCGTTTTCTCACATAGAACAGTATCATATGGCTTCACTGAATCAATATACATTATGTGAATGTTTTTTTTTCTTTTCTTAAATTGCCATATTAATTGCCTTAGTAAATAGATAGCTTCTCCAGTAGACCTAACTTGCATAAATCCAAATTGATTCTATGTACTTGTTATCCTTTCTATATCATCCATTGTGTGACTCTTCAATTTAATACCTCTGTAGTTGGCACAATTTTATATTTTCATTTTTAGTAATGGATACCTGTGTTCTTTCTCCGCTCATCTGCCATCTTCTTGCTACTTAGGGTTGTTAAACAATCCAGTTAACTGTATAATTCCCTTATACTCGTACATTTCCAAGTTTCTACCGTATGTTCCAACTGCATATCCACTCTTCATCATCTTTAACACTTCTTTGACTTCTTTTCCAATATACCTCTAGTAAGAGCAATTCAAGTTTCTCTCAGAGTCCGAAGCCCCCTATCACTTTTGTAGTCCCCTAACTCCCTGTGTAAGTAATTCCTCCATCATTCTTTGATGTCCAGTAAACAAGTACAGGCTCCCCTCGTTTCTTACTGCAGTTCATGTCATTTTTCCTCCCAATTCTTTCCTTAGTTGGGATAAATACATCATTTTCTACTCTTTGTATTAAGTCGCTTGTACAGGTTATCATATGTTTTTGCCTTTGCTTTACAACTTTCTTTGCCTCTTTCTTAGGACATTTATGATTCTTAAAATTTTCATTTTTCTGCACTTACACAATGGCTTGTGGCACACTATGTTAACTTTCACGTTCTTTTAGATCTCCTTATACCACCACGAAGCTTGTCACCTTTAGTTATAATGTTTTGTTTTTAGTCAATTGTATTTTACTCTCTGCTTCTTCCTTTTTGAGATGTATTTCCAAAACCAACAAATGATGCTATTAGTGAAGCTTTCTCTATTAATGGTTTTAGAGTCTTACAGTTGAAACCCCTTTTTTCTTGTTAGAGCGTATTCAATTGAATCTTTGATGAGCCACTCTTACACATGATCAAATGGTAATGCCTCGAAAATGATTTACCAGCGTAAGATTATCAGCCACAACAAACTCCAAAATATCTTTAACCATTGCCTCCATGAATATTTTATACCCATTTGTATCCTATCCCATATGGCCATTTAGATCCTGGCCTATGGAAATAGTTAATGTGGAAGTTATTGGATCACCTCCTGCATTTCCTGCCATGATGTTTTCCAACTTTACCATAACTTCACTTGAGATGCATATCATAGATGAAAATCTTGGCTTATATGTATCTATATTGGGCCTCCTGATTCTAATAATTTGCAATAATGTGACAATAATGTTTATATGTGAGATGGTTAATTTTTCACCATTATCTTGCAATTCTCAAAACTTTTTATTCTACTACCCAATTCTGATACATACTGTATGATATGTTTGCTCTGATATGGTTGTGATTGATACCGTTGTTGATATTTTTATCTATGGTGCATATGCACTAATGATATTTAGGGTTTCTTCTCCTAGCACTATATGAATGCCTATAATTTTTTTATCCTAATCACTCTTTGCTCTGACTATTTCTTGTTTTAATTCCTTAACCTTAATTCTAACACTATCCTATATAACATGTACCATGATTTTGAAGCTGGTCTTCTCATTATCCTTGGATTTCACTTCTAGTTACCTACTTTTCTTTTGTAGGTATGCTGTCCACCTTGTCATAGCAAGCACCACCTCCATAAGCTTACCGTTCCAAGTTCTCAATCAAATCTTGTTATTTTGGAATTTTCTCTTTAGTCACACCAATTCATGAAATTGTAGCGTGGATTAATATTGGCACTCATTGTGGTTGTATTGGGCTGTGTATATCGGTATTAGGCGAGTTGGATGCAAAAAATTTTTTGTGACCACATTATAGTTAAAGTTACATACTAAAAGTTGATTATACTCAAATTATATTTTACATATTTCAAAGATTTTATTTAATTTTGTTTAATAGAATTAATACTTTGATGACAAATAATAAGCTAATGAATAACAAAACAATGAAAGTACTACAAAATAAAGTTAATTTTAGCAATAACTTTGCAACAAGATTATGATTATGATTTTTTCATGGTATTGGAAAATACCGGAATCAGTGTGCTTAATACCAATATATATTGGTTGATATTTTGTTTCATATGCTGTAGCCCTTGCTAATTTTGCTCTAGATCTGGGAGATGACCCAGCAGCTTTGATTCATAACTAGTGGTAGAACAACCAGGAGGATCATTATGAGAATTAACAGCATGTAAAGTAACCAAAGGGTGAATGTGGCTGTAGATGAATTAGATATGATTATAGGTGTTGTCTAGGTGTTGTATACTTTGTTTACCTAAGTCTTTTCCAGCATGAATATACCTTCAATTCTGTTTCCTAGCTGCTGCCTCATCACCTTGTTCAGTTTCACCCGTATCAGTATGCTGTACCAGCTCTATATTCTCTTCTTTCGTAGATCTTTCTCATTATCTCCCTCCCACATATCTTCATTGGATTCTCTATTTTTGTAATGCTCCTCTTGCTACTATTTCTCTCATTAAGCATAAAAATCCATAGAGGAAGGAGGGAAGAACAAAGAAGGCCCTCCTTCTTCACTTAATTATCGGTTTCTGAAGTTATGCTTCTTCTATAAACATGACGTTCATAGTGACAATCATGTTCCTAGATGGTGTGCGGCAGCACTTCAACTCATTTGTGCTGGCAGTACCCAGTGAAAATGCACTTTAGAGTATGAGGATCTGGTTTATTGTTGGTTTGACTATTGTGGCAAACAAGGCAGGTACAATCAAAGACCTTAGGAGAAAACACATAGGAGCTTGCTCTAGAAGGTATTCCAACCTTGTCTTAAATTCAAGTGCCCTTAGTGGCATGAGATTGATGGGACAGGTGGATGTCAAAATTGCTTATTCCCCAAAAGTCTTGGGTACATACATGGTGAACATTAAGGACCTTTTAACTTCAAGGAAAAGACAATTCTTTCTTCTGCAATGCCATTTGGCATATGCAGGTGGTTTCCACTGGTAATCCACTTTGATTTCTACCACATTTTCATCCCTTGAGTTCACATCAGCATCAGTTACGAATTCAAACTGACTAGGTAGGGAAGAGCTTGCCGCCACTTTTAGACACACACACATGGACGTAATCCCTGTATTTTAAGTTTTTCAGTTGGGTAATCTTGATTTGACAATGGAATTTGTGATACAAGTCCATGGAATGAAGTATCGGCCGATATATATTAGTATTGAAATATAGGCATTGTATATTGGTATTGAAGTATCGATGATATATATCGGTATTGGGGCAAGATACCAATATTTCCAAATATTGGTCCCTGATGTGGATATTTTCTAATATAATGGCAAAATCACAATATATCGTTTTGTCGGATGATATCAAAATATCGGCTAATATTTCATCCCCAATTCAATTTGCTCTGCTTCACAAAAAAATTGCATTTGATACATCCAATTTATATATGCGTATCACCTGGTAGGGCCTAAATTGTTGATACCAATGCTGATATTTTCATCCAAGGACATAACTCATGCCAATAAGTTCAAAATTCCAGTGGAACATTGTAGAGGTTGATCCAAGTCGGAATAGAGCTGTGTTCTTTGTGATGTGCCATTCCAGGTTTACAAATCTTAACATTCAACAATATTTCAAGGGCCATTCTAAAAAAATTCAACATATTCTCCTTATCAGAATACTTAAAAAACGTTTTTATTGTTGCTTAGGACCCTTTTTATGCTGAATTTAATTAATTTTTCTTAGCATTGGGCTGGCTGATCCTGGTGATCCCCCAACTGACCAACAGTTGACTTCTGATCAGAGCTGGAAGGGATGGCAGGAAAATCGTAATTATCCCTTGCTTGCTTTTTCCCTCATCAGGGAAGGCACCAATCTAAAGGTGATAACCTGTAGAATTATCGGAAGTCTTATCAATTCAGTTTTCAGACCAAACTCTTTTTCCTCTCCCAGAACACTCCAACATTGGGGGCAGGGAAAGATTTCTCCAACAGGTTTGCAGAAGGATCCTGCAGGTTAGCTCCTGCAATGCTGATCCGGGACAGCTCCATAGTGTCAGCAATCATGAGGTATGCATATCCTTCCATTTGTGGAGCATCACTTCTTGGGCACATTGGACAGCGTAGGATTAGTTGCAAGGACTTCATCCATCTCAGCGGAAAACTGGTTTATTCTGGAACCAGCTTTAGAAACAATGCCACCAGTATAAGGGCCAGAGATCTGGACCGATATTCTAAAAAAAGATGGGTCAGCACCTGTCCTTGAGAATCAGCTGAGGAGGATGGAACAGATGGAGATAGGGAGGAAGATGGAGAGAGGCAGAAGAAGGAAAAGGGGGCAAAGGGTAGGAATGAGCACCTGAGGGTAGAGTAGATGTCTGAGTAGCAGACGTCACTGAAGAAGGGAGACAGGTATTACAGCACAAGCTAGCAGATCTGAGGGTGGAAGGAAAATATGGTATGGGGGGAGGAGGTATAGAGATGTCTGTAGAAGAAGGGGACAGGGGGAGTGAGGATCAATGGTGTGATCAGAGTGGGGAGGCCGGCTGGCCAAGAGGTCAGCTGCTGGATCAACAGAAACAAGGCTGGAAAAATCTAAGAGAGAGGTCAGAGCTTCTCTCTTGTAACGAGTTAAATCCCATGCATTCAAGAGTAGCAATTATGAAATCCCATTTAATCATTTCACATAGTTTTTCCATCACTGGTAAGGCCACAAATTATCCCAGCACATAGTCTATCAAAGAGCTACTCCAACCATATCTGCAGATGAATGATCTCATCTTCCTCATTCTGAACAAAATTGATTTGTAGTCCATTTTGCCAATCTCTGTTAGCTGACTAGAGTTCAACTCCTTTCTTCTTCTCCCACGGATAAACTTCCTTCTTCAATATTTCTGAATTCACGCTTTCTTCACCTTCTTTTGATTTTCCTCTTGTTCACCTTTATCAGCTGAGATTCAGAATGATTGTCAATTTAAAGTATTGTGTCTGTAATTTTGCCAATTTCATCCTAGCTGAGAGATCAGTCTTCTCAATTTGATTATTCTCATCTCACAAATTGGGGTCTTAGAAAGCATTCAGACAATGCTTGATGGCTGTCTATGGCTTCTGACTGGAAATCATCCTCGCCATTCTGATTCTCCTTTGAAATCTTTGCACCAGGATGTGGATCTCCTCCAACGATTCAATTTTTTCCTTGTTTAGCAATAAATTCTTGTGGTACTTGCGCTTACTTTCCCGCCAATGTGTAATGATGAACATAGCTAAAATTGTTTTAACAATATGCTTTCTGAATACTGCCTAATAAAAAAATCACTGCCTCTTAATTCACTAAATTTAAGTATTTCCTTCCATGCCTTGAGAAGTCCTAATGATCTTCTAGCATGGACATTGGATGACCATAAAAGCATAATTGTCTAAGAAAGCTTGAAAGGCTGCTCTTATGTGAGAAGGATTTGTGATTGTGGGCACTCCAATCTTCTCTCGAAGTGTCCAATCGCAATGCCAAACTGCTTTGGCATCAAATGAAGCCCTGAATGGCAAGCTTTCACATCATACCTGAAGATGGATGCCATTGGCATTTGTGTTATTTTCCCCTGTCTTCATTTCTTTTTGGTCCATTAACATCTAGAAGTTTCAATTTACCTTTTTGGCTAGAACGAAGTGTAGCTTTCAGTGTTCCTTGTTTCTGAACTATTATTGGTCACATACAAGCACTGCTGCTCTGCATGTACTGTATCTACTCTTAACACATTTTGTTCTATTTGATGTGAACACAAATATTTCTTTTTTTTCTTTTTTCTTTGGTGAGTATTAGAGAACACACACCTGTCTCAGTGCTTATATCTTTCTTATTCTTTTGCGTCTATGCAAAATAGTGATGCATGAAATCTACCCAGCATGGCCAATTAGATTATTTACTCATCCATTGGCTTGTTGATTTTGTGATATTTAGGAAAATAAGCAGCATTGACAACTGATATTGTTTTACTTTTTTAAAGGGAAAAGGGTTCTGTCTGATGCTTGGGCTTTGGACACTGCTCAGAAACCATATGTATGGCAGAAGCTCAGCGCTGAAGGTGATAGACCTTCTGCTAGAATGTGAGTTTATACTAATTCGCTAAATTCTCTTTTCTTTAAGGTTTTGATGATGTCAGTTTGTTATTTATGAATAGGTATGAAATATGGATTTTAAATTGATCTGATTGTGTTTATAAATTGATCTGATTGTCTTTTTAATTTTCATGTTTTAAGCACTATATGCCCGATCGTTTTAGTGAAACCTATAGCTCTGTAAATTTTGAGATGACTTTATGTTATGCTCTACAGATATCATGTGCAAGGCATCTATCTATTAAAAGGATGATTAACTTTGGGTTTGTCTGCATGAACTTCGGTCCATACAATAATCCAAGCTGCTCATATTTGCAAATTAGTTAGGCCTTTCATGCTTAAGTTATTTTTAGCAAATTTCTACTGTGAAATCAGACTGATCATACATCACCCAGTTGCAACTCCCTTTTCTCAGTCCTCCCTCCTTTGACCCCATTTGTCATCTGTTCCCAAAGTGACTGACATGGTAATAATAAATCCATTAGATGTGTGTGCTTCAGCGATAACCGACAATAAAATGAACCACAAGTTCAGGATCAGTCCCACTGAAGTTTGGGTATGATTTAGAAGATGGAGAAGAATCCAAGATATGAAGGAACATTATCCTGTTCATCTCTAGGAAACGATCGTGTTTATGCCTTTTGAACTGCTACAGAGTTCATTTGACTGACGTTCAACATGTGTGAACAGATTTTCTCCATGTACATTTCGGTGCAAAATATTTTCTACAGAAAAGTTGTTTTGACTGATGTTTAACTTGTGTGAAGATTGGAAATGTGTTTTGCTGCAATAAGATTTTCTACGTTAATTCTGTATTTCTTTGCTTTCTTGTTTTTTCTTGGGTTCCTGACTCAGCAACTCCTTCAGTATTGTATTATATCTTTGTTCTGTTCATTGAAATGCCTTGCTTTAGCTTGATAGGGGGAAAGACTTATGTCTGCATCTTTTGTACATTGTTTGCTTATTTTCAAATTTTGAAATCTGGGGCTGAGGTCTTCTCCAATGAGAAAAAGAAGACATAGATAAGCATTTCTGATGACATGAATTAATGACACAAGATGTATCTACAACCCTAGGATATTATCATCATAATTGTTTATGTTATTATTATTTTTTTTACAGGCATTTATGTTGTTTGTATTTCCATACTTTTGGTAGTATTTTACTATGTTGAGACTTGAGAAAATTAAATTGATGAATTTTTAGTTTTTAGGGGTGGAGTTTTTGAAACTTATATAGGTTTTGTTACTCCTTTCCTTATGTATCAAATGTATTAAACCTGTAAATGATCCTGATATGCACCTTTCTTAGGATTTGATTATAAGGATATCTGGTTTGTAGTTAGCCAGTCATTATTCTTTGTCACAGTTACAGCTATAACTACAATGGCGTGGCTCTAAACATTTTAATATGTGGTTTCTTTGACATGGTGGAGTTAACTTTGCAGTTGTCTAATGATAGTTCTTTCATGAAAATTATGAAGTTGTATCTTGATCTCCATGCCTTGAATTTTCCTATAGGTATGCAACAGCTAGTGCTCGATCAGATGGTATGCTTTTGCTCTGTGGTGGAAGGGACACAGCAGGCGTGGTATGTTGAATTCCCCTGATGGAGTTTTAAATTAATTGGTGATAATTGTTTTCCCAATTCTTCATGGCATTAACTCTCATAGTTTTTATGAAGTTTGCTTGTTTTGGCTCAAATTTTCTACTTGATTTAGTGTCCAGTCTTGTGTTTAGTGTTCCTATGTGTTTGTGGAAGAAGAATACAGCATGATACTCCGCCTCAGCATACATTTTTCTAAATTTTCTCTTTTAAATCCATATTTTGTTGTACTACATCCCAGATTTATATGCATATGTTGTTGGTGTCAATTTCCATGTGAACAACTAGACCTGCAGGCTTATTTCAATTGTACAAATTTTATCCTCACTGTTTTACTGTGACGTGAATTTGAATTCAGAGTAACTTGCATAATTTATTTAAAGACAGGACCCAATAAGTGCAACATGCATCATCTATTTCGAGGTAAAAGAAAAAAGATTTCACAAAGAGTTTGAGATTTGTACTCTGCTTGAACTAATCTGCCATATCTCTGGTTCAGAGGGCATTTTCTGCCCTCCTATTCCTTGCTGTTAGATCTTTATGGCTGCAAGTTTACTTATAATAACCATATGCTCCCACTACGTGATGCTGAAGCAAGGAAAATGGAATAAAATTTGTATCACCCCCATCCTCTCATACTGATATTTCTTGATATTATGAAAAAATTGCTATATGTCGCCAATATTCAAAATTTTGGCTGATATACCTTATATTTGGTTAATATATCAACCGATATTTTTCTGTTAAATTATGAATCGTAAAAAAAAAAAAAAAATCTTTGTATATATCAAATATTGATAACTATTTCTAGATATAGCCGGGACCGATACTGATACGTTGACAAATTTGATATAAAATAGAGTAGAGCTATGAAGGAACTAAGCCTTCCAGTTCTTTAGAGTGTTTGATGAGGTATATCTGTGAAAACCTCCTCCCTTGTGGTGGTGTGCTGATGACAGATTGATGACCATGAGATTGAGTCAAGTAAACTATGCTGTCTATAGAAAATAATGATTATAAAATAGCTCTATCGCCAAACTAAAGCCCTCGAACTACTTTATAGTGAGGTTATTGTAAATCACCTATAATGTTGATCCAAAAGAAATTTATTTGTGGATTGATGACAATAAGGAGTCTAGAAATCCCATCAAAGATCAAAAGGTAATCAGATCTATTTTTATTAAATTCTCTGAAAAAGTAGGCCTTAACCACCACATGAATTATGCAGGCTAAGATTCTTGCTAATGTCCCAAACTTATACGGAGACTGTTTTTTCACGTAAGTGTGATCAATCATTGTTTAGCTAAAATGAACTTTTTTGTGGGGGTGTTAGGATTTCTTATATTCTGGTCCATTATAATTGGCATGCGGAAGAGCAGAAAATACAACTAGGCTGGTTTGATTGGAAATGAAATGGAAAACATTTGTCTCCCAGTTTCATTGTTTCTGTCTACGTCTCTCTCCATGCAATCTCATTTCAAGATTTGACCACCGTCTTTGAGATTTGGGAGCTCATTCTCAACCTTTGAGTTCTCTGGTTTGATGATTGCTGCCTTCTTTAGAATATGTGTGTAATGTTTTTGTCAATTATATTGACCTTGGCACTATGTAATGCCGACAGACTAGGTTTGCACCCTTTTGCAACTACCATTGCCATCACTGATACATTTGGCACCCCAGTTATTTCAGTCACATTGTCCCTAATCCTCAAATCCCTCATCATCAATCACACCTCCAAACTACTATGTCATGAAGCTGGCATAAGTGGTGTGAAGGGCAAGGGTACCAGATGCTTCTCAGCATGACAGCACTGCAGTTGAATTCATTTGAGTCAGTAACCGATTTAGCTTAACTCTGTTAGTATAATTAGCATTCTTGTATTCTTGATAACAACCTTGATCCAATTCGATGTATAATTAACTTGTAAATCACTCACTGCACAACAGGTTTATTCCATTTTTTTGCAGAATTCAGAACACCCCTCTCTGTAATTGTACCAATGTGAGTATTAAAGGCTTCAACATGTTGCAATTGGTATCATAGACCTTTGATCCTCAGCCTAATCACATACCACCACAGACAATGTCCCCAAGAAAAAAATATGGAGGAAGTAGGAACAGTTACTCTGGGTGCAAGAAAATCTGCATCAGGTCATGTTCCCAGTCAAAGATTACCTCAGAGAGGAGATGACAAAAAGAAACCCTAAACTCAAACTCAAAGATGAGATAGGAGCGAAGAACAACAAACTACAGCAACGGATGTCTGATGTGGACAATGGACTGCAACACCAAATGGCAAGTGTGTTTTGAACTTTCAAAGAAAATCTCTTTCAAAGAAGAACACTGAAGGAAGTAATGGGGCTATGCCAAGAGCAGCCAGTCCTTCCACCGCAGAACAAATCCCATCATCAGCCATAATAAAATCTAGAGGCAGTAGAGTTATTACATCAAGAAACATGGAAGCTGTAGAAGGCAATAGTAGAGGTAATCACAAGATGCGTTATACAAAGATTGAATATCCTTCCTTTCATGGAAGTAAACTGAGAGGTTAGGTAAGGAGTGCAGCAAATACTTTCAAATTTACAAGTTTCCTGAAAATCAAAGAATGGACCTTGTATCTATGTTCTTCGGAGGCAAGGCTGATATATAGTTCTATGTTTATCTGAATCATGATCAGATACTGGATTAGAACACCTTCAAGGAGAACATATGGACAAGATTTGGAGATGCTCCCTTACTGACATTATTGAGGAGTTTATGAGCTGCAACAGAAAGCGATGTAGAGTAAGATTAGATTCAATTTGAAGAACTCAAAGAATTGATGGAAAGTCAGAATCCTTGCCCAATAAGCATTATTTACCGGAAGTGCCCCTTCTTTGAAAGAGAAGAAGACGGGTTGCTTATATTTCATTTGATGGTCAGAAGCTTCTAATCAAAATGAATTTTCAGGGCACAAAAGTAAATTGTATTCGCAACTGATCTGTATCAAGCTTCCTTAGTGGCCTTAAGGAAGAAAATAGACCGTTGGTGGAAATCCACAAACCAATCTCCCAATCTGAATGCTTTGAATTAGCAGAACATCAGTAGCAGTCCCTGGATGTCAGAGACTAAAGATCAGATCATCCTACTAAAACAAAACCATACAACCTTAAGTCTGTGAAAACAAAACAAAAAATCAGGCCCCTCCACTCACAAAGGTGCCTCAGCAGGTCTGAGTTAGGATCAAAAGAAACCATTAGGGCTGTGTTTCAAATGCAATGAGAAAATTTACTCTTGGCAACATGTGTGAGGAGAAGCTACAGAAAGCTGTGATTGCAGACACCATTAGGGCTGTGTTTCAAATGCAGTGAGAAAATCTACTCTTGGCCACATGTGTAAGGAGAAGCTCCAGAAAGCCGTGATTGCAGACTTCTAAGACTGTTAAGAGGAAGAGTTGGTAGAGGAAGAGGAGGAAGAATTGTAGGAACTCGCTTTATTAGGTACTACTTTTAACCATACCATCAAATTAAGAGAGACGCAAGAAAGAACTATCACCATTATTATTCACATTGGAAGCATTCGCAGATTCATTGATGAAAAGGTTTAATGGAGATGAAATGAGGAATTGTGGAGACCAATCCCTTATCTGTATCCTTGGCTAATTGCAATAAGATCATTAGCAGAAATGGAGAATAAAGTGCTGCAAATTTGCTTGGAAAAATGAAGGGGCACGTTTTTAATGTCGACTTAAGGATCTTGGATTTGGGATCCTGTGATGATATTGCAAATCAACCGGATAAAGACTTACATTGCCAGTTAATTTAATCTCAGGGAACTAAAAATAAGTTTTCAGAAGAATGGAAAAGCCATTGAGTTAATTAGCACACCAAAACATGTCACACCCAATGCGATCTCAGGCTAGAGACTAGAAGGACAACTTCTTTAAAGCAAGCTAAAGAATAGGTTATCATTCATCTTTCATTGCTAGAGGAGTTGTGTGAATTTAAAGAAATATTTTGGGGAACCTAAGCAATTATTTTCAAAAAGAAGCCATAGCTACAAGATAATTCTCAAAGCCAACTCCTAACTGATAATTCTTCGACCTTATCGATATAATCACTTCCCAAAAAAAAAAAAAAGAAAGAAATTCAGAAGTTAGTTTATGAAATGCTACATTCCTCAAATATCCAACCTAGCCAAAGCCCTTTTTCTTCAACTTTTCTCATTGTCTAGAAAAAAATTTGGTACCTGGAGATTTTGCATAGACTAGACTATTAATACCATGATTGTCATGGACAAATTAGATGACCTTTTGGATGAATTACATGGAGATCCTTCCTTCTCATTCAAGATCAGGATACGATGTTGATGTTCTCAAGACTGCCTTTAGAACCCACCATGGGCAATTTGAGTTTAAAGTAATGCCTTTTGGATTAATCAACTTCCCAGCTATATTTCAAGCCCTGATGAATAATGTTTTCTCCCTTTACCTCAGGAATTTGTGCTGGTATTCTTTGATGACATGTGGCCTTACCATTGAACCCATATTCATCACCTAAGACTTGTGTTCCTGTTATTAAAAGGAACACACTCGTCATAAAGAACTCCAAGTGTTCTTTTGGGCAGATTCAGATGGAATATTTGCAAATTGTGACATTTAATCACCATAAGCAAACTATTGACTGAATTATTAAGGCAGAACAGTTTCAAATGCTATGTTGAAGCAACAATAGCATTTCAAAGACTCAAGCAAGGAAAAGGTATGAGAATGGATGTGGGCCTCCAGGTATGGAATGAACCTCCTAGAAATCTACATAAGCTAGTCCAACTGGAAGTAGATTCTTCATGCACTTCAGTAACAGATAAGATTGGAAACCTTTTGGATTCCTACTCCTATCCTCCTCCATCCTTCCATGACTGATCCCCCACCCCTCTTTTTGCCTAGCTTTGTAGACCCCCCCCCCCCAAATCCCCCCCAAATAAAAAAAAGACACTCGAGCAAGCTATATCACAAGCCCCTATTCTTGCTTTACGTGAATTTACAGAAGCATTCACAATGGAGACTGATGCCTAAGAGTTAGGCATGGGGGTAATGCTAATGCTGAAAGGTAAGCCCTTTGCTTATCTCAGCAAGGTATTTGGAGACAAAAGTAAAGGACTTCCTACTTATGAGATGGAACTACTAACCATTCTCATGGATTTAAGCCTTTAACACTATGGGGGCATTATCTTCTTCCCAATCCCTTCACCATGAAAACTAATCATGAAATTTGAAGTCTTGCTAGAACAAAAGGTTTTTCCCATGCTGCAATGAGTTTTGACCAAACTCCTAGGATTAAAACGGTTGAAGAAAATGAAGAGCATAGTTATGAGCAGGACAATCAGGTTTTGAAGGTTACTGCCGTGAAAAGCAACTTGATAATGGCCATGCATGATTCATTCCCCGGAGGCTATTCTGGAATAAGGGATACATAGAAGGGACTGCAGCAGCACTTCTGCCACTTAGGCAACAAGTGGAACAATATGTTCTTCGTGACTTTTTTCAAAGAAAAAAGAGTGAAAGGGTATACTACGTAGGCTTACTACAACCATTGCCTATTGCTTATCAATCGTGGATATATATCTCTAAGGATTTCATTGAAGGCTTATCAAATTTATAGGGGAAGACACTATTCTTGTCGTTGTCAATAGATTAACCAAATATATGCACATTTCTTGCTCTTTCTCATCCATTCACAGCAGCTAAGGTAGCTGAAGTATTCTTAGGTAATGTGACAAAACTCCATGGCATTCCAAATTGCATATTATCAGACAGTGATAAAGTGTTTGCTGGTTTGTTTTGGCAAGGCCTCCTTTGAGGAATGAGAACTCAAAGTTTACATGAGCAAGACCTATCATCACTAAACTGAAAGAGTCAATCAATGTCTAGAAACTTACTTAAAAGTGAATGACTTTCAAATGTCTTCTCACTGGATGAAGTGGTTGTCATTTTCTGGATGGTGGTATAGCATGGTCCATCATAGCCTCTATCACACAAATCTCTTTCAAGCTTGCTATGGTTATTCCCCTACAACTGCAGCTGGATTATTTTGACACTCCCAGTAGCTTCTGCAGGGGAGCCGTTGTTACTCAAGGAGCTATTGTTACTAGCATAGAAGGGGATGGTTTATGCTGATCGGAAGATGATAGAGAGGACTTCTGAGGTTGGAGGTTTGGTGTGTTTGAAGCTACAACCCTGTAGGCAGAATTCTCCAGGAAGAACATCAAATTAGCTCCATATGGACCCTTTACTATTCTGCAGAAGATAGGTCCAACAACTTACATACTTCAATTACCTGAAGAATTCAGAATTCACCCTACCTCCCTTGTATCCCTTTTTAAGAAGAAGCTACCTCAGCTCAAGTTGCATTGCCTCTCTTGGATTCCTTTGAGGAAATTCATAATGAACCATAAACTGTCTTTCAAACCAGGATCTTGCAGAGAAAAGGGGAAGCCATCAAGCAGTTACTGGTTAAATGGACTAACACGACTTCAGAAGATGCAACTTAAGAAGATGAAACTACCATTGCGGCCTGATTTTCATCATTTATCCTTGAG
This sequence comes from Nepenthes mirabilis, assembly GCA_025585075.1. Lineage (NCBI taxonomy): Eukaryota > Viridiplantae > Streptophyta > Magnoliopsida > Caryophyllales > Nepenthaceae > Nepenthes > Nepenthes mirabilis. The sequence goes on along the minus strand of JAODPA010089487.1, from coordinate 34,390 downwards.
GGCAAGGATAATTTTACCCTGGAGCATTAGCAGAAACCGGCAGAAGAGGACAGTAGTTCAAGTGAAGGGCAGGGTAATGGGTGACTTCTCAGCATGATAGCACGGCAGGCAGCAAGAGTTCAGTTCAGCAGTTGAATTAGTTGAAGTCAGCAACCAAATTAGCTTGAATCTGTTAGTATAGTTGGCATTCTTGTATTCTTGCTAACAACCTTGACCGATTCACTCTGTGTGGAAATAACCTGCAAACAGGAGAAATATATGGATGGAAGTAATAACTCACTGTATAGAAAATTTCTCCAATTGATCTGTCTTTCAGTTCCTGCAGAATTCTTAGCATCCTTCTCTTGTGCCAACATGAGCAATGGTGCTTCGCCTTGTTAAACACCACAAGTTAGTCACCAAGACGTCAAGTTGCCAACCCATAATTTCATGTCACCACAGATTCAGCCTCTTCCATTGAAATGCCACTGTTTCATTTATGAAACACTATCTTCCTGGTTGTTCTCAAAACCACAAACCTTCCTCAATTTTGGCATCCTTATCAGGACACGTCCTCATGTCTCTCCTTGATCTAAACTAAATTTTCAAACACACTCAGTCCTGCACCTCTAATCAACACACTCAATCCTTCACCTCTAATCTACTAAGTTATTAATTTCTCCAACCATGTCAATGCTTCTATAACTTCAGAAACTTCAGGCAGGTTTGGTACTTTAAGTGAACCAATTCAAGAATCTCATACTGCTGTACAAAGAAAATGGGAAAAGTGAGTGAGAGTTTGTGACAATTAGGAAATCACATAGAGGTATTCCTTCAATCAATGACTAAAAATCACACCAATTCTTTCTGTTGTTGCTATGAGCTTGCATTGGGAGGGGGTAACTTAACCGAGGGAGTTCCAAATTGCAAAATAATTATTTACTTGTCCCAGGATATCAATAATATATCCATCCAAATTGATAACAAATCAGTATGATGAAGGGGATAGTCATGTAGCACAACTTTTTTTTTTATTTGAATTTCTTTACCAAAAGATCTATGACGCAAAGCTTGAGTTTAGAATCTTCACATTGTTGTGGCATCGCCTTACTGATGAACCAATAAAGTATAAGAGCAATTTATCACCGGGTTAATAGCCTGAATTCTATACCTTTTGAAGAAGATTCACAAAACATGAATTAAAGTGGTACGTCTTTTTAGCCTCTTACGTTTTCAACAATATCACCACCCCACCAGCAACGAGATCATCCCTACCGTTTGACCCAGGTATATTGCAACTCTATCAGAGTCTGCAGGATTGTACATCTTTAAGCCCAAGTCATATCCTTTAAAACAACATTAGCAGCTTAGTCCAATTTTGGCTCCCCTCTCACATGTCTAGTAACGTTGGTAGCCGGTTAGGAAGTTTCCTGTAGAAGTTTTAACTCAACGGGGTTGAGTTCTAACCATTCGGGGAGAATTGATGCGGATATTAAATATTTTAAGAGATTCTGATTAGAAGATATTCCGATTTTATTGGTTTTTATTTTATTTGCTTTACTTATTGGGCAAGATTCTGGTTTGATTTTATTTGCTCTTATTTACATGATTTTATTGTGATTTTTTTTATTTTTAGAAATAGTTAATTTGTTNAAAATTTGAAGCTAAGTGGATCAACCATTTGATGCTCGGAAAATAAAATGATAGTAAATAAACTGCAAGAAATTAAATAACAAAAATGTAAAGTTGTAAGAGTGATGGTAGTTCAGTTATCTAACGCTCAATAAAATAAAAAAATAGAAAATAAAATGTAAAAAAATTAATGACAAAAAGTTAAAGTCGCTGAAAGACTATGATAATTAGCGGCAACGTGTCGATTTTTTGTAGTACAACATCACATAAACTTGCAGTGCTCTAGTATCAATCTGAAACTAAACTAACTAGCAAGAATAAGAAGTGAATGATATAAAAATTGATGAAATTGAGCTGTTCTGGAAATAAATTTAGTATTAAGTTGAAACTTAAAAGTATAAAATAACAAACCTGAAAAAGGGCCTACTGCTCTAAAATATTAAATTTTTAGAACAAAACTGATATCCTACACTCTCTCATTTTGTTTCTTTTCTCTCTCTGTCCTTCTCCACGCTACAATGTGCTCCTCCCCATCTGTCTCCCTCTCTCACTTCCTTCTCTCCTTCTCTTCCTTCTCTCTTGCTCTCGGCCTTGGCAAAGAACCCCCCTCCTTTCTTTTCCTCACTTCTCTTTTTATAGAGGAGAAGTGAGGAGGTGACCACATTTTTTTTTTATTTTTTAAAAATATTTTAATATATATTATAATCCTCCACATTTTTAATTTCTAAAAGAATTAACGTTGCTCTTTTTTTCCGTATTTCTTCAGTTGGCTGATTGGGTTTACAAAATGAAGGCTCCATTTAGTTCGTTTACTTGCTTTTATTCCAAAAGTTCTTTAACGGTTAAAACCTATACAACAAAAATATGTAATCTAATTATGTAATTTAAATCAAAAAATCAGATAATAATAGTAAATAAAGAAAGATAATAATACAATAATTGGTGTTCATCATATATTAGCCGACATTATCATTGTTAGTCCACTGTAGCTAATGGAAGTTCCTGATGAGTCACTGTGGTTCAGAATCATCAGTGCTGCCATTAGATGAGATTTTCAGCTCAAAGATAAGGCTATAGGTACTCAATTGATCTTGCACACAAAAAAATTATGTTTGAGAATATGAATAACTTGGCCGTGTATGATTAAGTTGTGGATTAAACCAAGTTTGTCGATTCTTGATTTTTGAAGGAATTCTTTCTTCCCAAATAAGCTACAACTAATAAATTCTGAAAATTGCCATCACATTTTGAGTAGGAGTCCACTCATAACTAACTTTAAAGTCCAAGGACAAACTTTGTGTGAAAACAGTCTGTTGGAATTTTGGGTTGTGGGAGCAATTAAAAAACAGAAAGACTGGATTATGCATTGCGATATGCATTTTATTCTTGTGCACCCTCAAGGAGAGCGATTTTTGTCAAGCAGTAGGAATGATATGCGCCCAAAATAATAATAAAATCCAGTCTTTTAATCAATAGATCTTGAGTTGGATTAGTCCCTGATTAGTTAAATTAACCTGTTTGTGGACTGTGTGGATTTCTTATGTGCTAGTTTACTGTAATTGTCATGTACAACATTTGGATGTATAATTTCAGCTAGGCTGATGTAGTTGTCACTGAATGGAAAACAATTTCTGCCTCCTTGGCCGCTGTCCTTCTCTTTCTTTGTCTACAATTTCTTTTCAGGATTCCACTGGCATCTTCAATATTTCGGTGCTTATTCTCAAGAAAACAATTGCCCCTTCTCCCTAGTTATGCTTGTAATGCTAACTTCCTCAATCACTCCAACACTTATGTCTTACTCATCGCTATCAGGTTTCTTGATCCAACAATGGCCACTTGTACACTTCTTGTAGGTAATTCTGTAATCACCAGGCTGAGGAACATTAAGAAAGAGAGATGTGTTAGTCTCAACATCAGTCATGTACATAAGAGCAGTATGTGGAGATAGCAGAAATAACAATTTGTCTCTGCACCGACCTTGCATTAGTGTAGTCTTGTGTGAAATCTGTAGTCATTTATGAATTCGCATTGGATAATTGAAAATGAATTAAGCATGCAATGTTGTCTGTGTGAAAGCAAAACCGGTGATATATCTGAAATTCATGATGAACCATGCTGCCTGAAGCAAGCTAGTAACTTTGTTACTATTTCCTTATCACCATACGATTATCTTCCTCTGTTTTCTAATATATAAAATTTAACAGAATTCAACAATGGATTGCATTCAGATTGTGAGAATTAACCACATTTATTTGCTTCCTTGTTTCTTTCCTATTATCAAAGAAGCATGGATACCAACAAGGGACACGGACACTACATGATGCTAACATGCTGTTTTTTCTAAAAACAAGGAGACAACACCTTGGGACATGTTAACTAAAAGTTACAGTTTAGAAGAATTTTGCAAACCAGTCACATTCTCCCTTAATGAGTTCTGGTGGATGACAGAAATTATCTTAAACTATGCTTACTTCTAGTTTGAAGGTTTATCTTTCTATCAATAAATAGAATTTGAATTTTGTCTCTGCATCTGCAGCCATTGGCAGATGCTTATGGGCTGCTCATGCATAGAAATGGGCAGTGGGAGTGGACTCTTGCACCTGGGTCATCTCCTTCACCAAGATACGAACATGCAGCGGTAAGCTAAACTAGTTTCACGTTTTATTTAATTGTTAGTTGTCTATTTTGGTGAATCTACTGTCTAGCCTTTTGAGCAATGTTTCTGTAGACTTTGCTAAGGTTGCCTCCTTATCTGCTGAATGAATTTTCTTTAAGTTAGTTTGCTCTTTATTTCAGAAATTTATTATGCTTTCCTGTTCATTGGCATTTCATTGTTGCCTATCAGGTCTTTGTAGGAACTAGATTGCATGTTACAGGTGGTGCTCTTCGTGGAGGACGGGCAGTTGAAGGTGAAGCAGCTGTTGCAGGTATTCGCTTGCATTCATGTATTTGTTCGTGAATACAAGATGGCTGCAATCTATTTTATTTTGTTTGCAACACAATTTGACTCTCTGCTATTCCATTCTGAAGTATTGGACACTGCTGCTGGAGTATGGTTAGATAGAAATGGGTTTGTTTCTTCTTCAAGGGCTAACAAAGGACACAGTGAATATGATCCTTCTTTGGAGCTTATGCGTCGCTGTAGGCATGCAGCTGCCTCAGTTGGGGTTCAGATATATGTTTATGGTGGCCTTAGAGGAGGTAAAGACAGTATATGAAAATTTGATACCTTCTATGCGGTTGTTTTGAAGACTTGATGTAGATAGCTTATTTGTTGAAATTATTTTCTATTGCTTGCGATGGATTTGTCCCTGACTCCCTAATGTAGCAAGGTTTAAATGCTCAAGGTTTAGTAGGATTCTATGTCATTGAAAATGGAAAACTTATTGTTCTCATATGGGCATCATGGAGGTTGCACCATTATAAATAATATGTGAAAAACTAAGTGAACTCATGGAGGGGGCTAATGGGGATTCATCTAGTCACTGCCCATTCGGTATTCGTCTGCTGAAGGAATTTGTTACTGTGAACTTGCCTACTGGAATTACATAAAATTAGAGTTTCCTACTTCATCCCTGGTTATTATTGCCATACCGGATTAAGCTACTTTACTAGTCTTGAAAGAGAAAGTTGGGAGGAGCAGTTTAGAGTCTTAATGAGCACTAAAGACGTATATGTAATAAAACTACAGTACAATTACATTCGGTATATACCCATTGGCCTAATATTCTCACTTTAGATCCGACATAAAATTAATCAGTAAATCACACAGTCTTAACATTCACCCAGAAAGTTTTCATGCAGTGAAGCCCTCACTGCATGCATTCCAAGTTTTCAGCCCCTCTCTCTTGAGTCCCAGCATGTGGGAGTGAGAGTGAGACAAGGGATTCAAGGAAATAGTTTTGTATTAGCATGATGTGTAGGCTAGTCAATTTTTTCCTCTGTGGCATCATTGTCTTTATCCTAGTCATAATGGTAGTCATATAATATTATGAACAAGGAACCTATATACCTTTTTTTGCAGACATGCTTCTCTGAATGTCTAGGCTGAGTGCCTGTAATATTTTTGCTTATGTGACAACAAGGGAAGAATACCAGAAACAATTGCCCTAAATACACATTATTAAAACAACCAGGGGTATAGGGTGGGAATCCAGTGGTAGTGTTGCCTGAATAACATTTGCAAAAACATATAAAGCCTCACGTCAATGTTTAGCTCAAGCTTCAAATGCCAATCATTTATCCCTTTCCTTACTATTTTGCATCTGTTGTTATCTCCTTCCTCAACTTTGGTTCTTGAGTTATATCATATTTACTTCAAAATATAATGCTTCAAAACTATCATACCCATGGATTAAAACAGCAGTATTAATCATGGTTGTATCGGTATTTGATAATATATATTAGTATTAGACATATTGGACTTGACACTATTTTGTCTCTGTATTACATCAAAATTAAGTTATATATTAAAATTTGGCCGTATTTAATCATTTTTTGCATAATTGGGGGGTTTTAGCCAACTTTATTTAATGGGATCTAAACCTTAGTTACTAATAATAACTAACAAGTCACATTCGACATAAAATAACACAAAATAAAGTTATTTATGACAATAACTCCATAGAAAGTAACAAATATGTTAAGGAAATACAATTATACTATACAAGTTGAAGTTAGGCAATAATTACCTTGAGAAGTTCACCATCATGTTGATATTTGTCTTGGAGTATAGCCCTCGTCTTGTTGCTTTTTCCGGACTTCTCCAAGCTTGGTCCAAGTGGAATAAGGGCTGTTCAAATTTCCTAATGAGATGGGGAAGTAATGACTTTTGGTCGACTTGAGCCAACTAATTATACTATTGATCACGACATCCCCTTTGTCTTATCATTGAAAAAAATCCAAGCAAGCCACTAGCAACCTCATCATTACTACTAGTAAAATTTGTGGTACTCTCTGAATGGTCCTAATTAGACTAGTGTGGATTGAAAAGAAATAGCCATGGTCCCATGTGTGGAATTGAGTTGGGGGTGCTCCATAATATTAAGGCCTTGCAGGGTACTAGTAGTAAGGGAGTGGATGTCTATATCCATAAGTCAAGAGATCCCCATCATGAGAGTAGCTATGACTTCGAGTCCTACTATTGAGGATTCAGTAATCGCAAAACCACGAAAACTATCTGTTACCTCTTGAGGTAATAATTGCTAGCTCCTTGGGTGCCTTTCTTTAATCTTCTATAGGTTTATTATGCATTTCCCTAATATTTCTATATGTTTATTATGCCTTTCCTTTGGTTCCTATCTCACCGTCTCTCTGCGTAGTTTGAGCCTGGTCTCCGTGGTTGAGTGAGAGCAAATAGTTGGTTTAGTTATCGGTGCCATGGGCTCGTCGTTACCATGACCTAGTGGAACGATATCGTCCTTATCATCACATCCACTATTCACTCCTTCCATTGCCATCAATACTGGATCTAAGCTGTGAGGAGAATTAGAGCTCTCATAATTTTGCCTTCCCTCTCTATGACAGCTCTGCAGTAGTTGCATCGACACTACAACTTGCTTGAACTCTGTCAAACTCATTAATAGCTAGTTTAAATTATCTTCCCTGTAGTAGTTTTCTTGTGCTCCTGCAACTATGAACCTAAGGGATTATATTCTTCAAATATATAATCAAGTCATAGATGAAAATAGTAGCCTATATGTTTAGGTATCGGGCCCTTGATACCTATATTTTTCGATACCAAAACAATATCGCGATATGTTACTTTGTCAGCGATATATAGCTATATGTTGTCTAATATTTAAAATATCAGTCGATACACCCGATATTTGGCCGATTAACTTATGATTTTCAGAAATTTTTTATTTTAATATATCAAATACTAATACGTATTATCCATTATATTCGATACTGATATGCTGTGACTAATATTGATATTTTTATTAATGAATTAAGTTGATTGGATTAAGTTGATCTTCAGATTCAACTTGAGTTTTTATGATAGCAATATTTTTGTTCTTAAATTAAAGTGGATGTAGATTAATTTACTCATTCTTTTATCCTTTTGTCGATTTCTTGTCTGTGTGGATAAAAGCCAAAAGTACTTCAATTTCTCTTGTTCATGGAGGAAGAGTTTGTTTGAGTAAAATTTAAATATCAATTATCTGAAACTCAAGGGCACACTATTTATAATGTGCCACCATTCATTTAAAAAACCAATACTAAAACTATCAAATTTAATTTGGTTGTAGCTGTTATAATCTTATAACATTGTTAAATTAAATGACTTTAAAACTTGACACTGCATTGCTATTTACCTGGATTTGTTGATAAAACTACTCATTCTACAAGTTGGGTTCCAAATGATTTATGTTTATATCTGATGCGTCCTAGATCCAAGCTTGGAACAGATTTGGGTCAAGTTGATTGTCTAAGTCCGGCTCCGTCCACAGAGTCTGGATCCTGCATACCACAATTACAAACGAGAGGTAAGATAACGGCGAGAGGTTGTCCCACCGTAAATATTTCGACGCTCAAATCAGTAAACAACCTTTGAATTAAAAAGGTGAAAGTAAAAAATGTAAGGAAATGCCGAGAGTATTTGAGATGGGTGAGTGCTCTCGTTGAGAGAGGCTTTGTTGGCTCGTGAGGAACACTGGCTCTAAGAACTGTGTTCGCTGGGAATGTAGTGGCAAAGAGAAAGAGAGAGCGTTCGTTCGACGAGTTTAAGCATGTGAGCTTTTTGTGGGCCAATGAATGTGTGCCTTGGAGTGAGAGCTCCATGGCCCTTTATAGGCGCTGCTTTGGACTGCCTTCCTTGTGCAGATGGGTTTGATTCCCGCAGTCTTTTGGATTTGCTACCTTTTGCGGTGTGAAGCTTTTATAGCAGTAACGGTCGCTGAATTGATTGCTTTCATTTTGCGTTTTATAACCGTTAGGGTTTTCAGTAGACCGGGAAAGGATTCTGGCACCTTCCTTTAGGGATGCGTGTTGAATTTGCTGATGACCATTGCCGTTGAAATTGTCTTCTGTGAAGAGCACTAAATCAGGGGAGAAGACCGTTGCTAGTCGAGGATAGTCGCGTGGACCAAACTGGGCTCGGCCCACTTGTGGCCTAGTTTGCAAACTACCGACTGGTCATGCTTCCGGTTAATAAAAGCGTTGACCATCTTGCCTGATTCCGGTCAACGGAAGCGTTGACCGTCTTGGACTTAAGCAGGTCGTCCTGTTCTTGGGCTTCTCCTGGCTCATTGGCCTTTCGACCGATCAACGGCAAGCATTGACCGTCCAGGCGCTAATGGGCCATTGTGGATCTGGGCCGTTCTCCTTCTTGGGTCAGCCCACTATTGACGTACCCATCAATATCATAAGACCAATAACAAAAAATTCTGAATTGTGAATACATGAATATTATTAATATTGAATTTTTGGTACTTGAAACTTCAAATTAATTTAGAAATTATATACATTCCTTACCATTATTTGATTATAAAAATCAGGTCCTAATCGTCGATTACTTTTTTTATCTCGCCTATCATCTACAACTGTTGTAAAGCTCTTCGCTGTATTGATATTGGAAAGCTCATGATATAATTGAACGTTACACTTGGTTAATTATTTTGTAGACATTTGCATGGAAATGACAGGTGTTCTCTATGGTCATCTTTTTCGATCCATGGTTTCATAAATGAAACATATTGTCATTTTGTCATTAACCTCAACCAAATATTAGCACTTTAATTAGGGGTTCTTGTTCTCTAACCAAATCATTAGCTGTTCTCCAAAAAAATTTCCTTAATATTTTCTCACCTCATTTGCAAGTCCACCCTAAGTCTGTCCAAACTTTAGGACTTATAATCATTTGATTTGAGCATGTTACTAAATCCTTTATAGGTATATTGACTCCACAACAAGTTGTGGGCGAAACACATAATAGCAGTGGGTAGATATCCTCCGCAATTTGTGAACATCTTCATAAATTTAATTAGGCAGGTTGAGATATAGATGTAACTTGTTATTGCTTTGCCCCTATTAGCACATATCAACATTAGGCTTTTTGAGATCCTACAAAATAAGATCTAGACAGTGTGCTACATGTACATTCCACTACGGCTACTTCCTCTTCTGCAAAAGGAGTTTCCCAACTACTTTTATTACCCTATCTTTGTCTATAGCTATCTAGACAACTCTTCTCTAGTCTCATTAATCACCCCTTCCATCGATATAAAGTAGTAATCTATTTCTACTATGTCCATTGATGCCTTCATCAATGGACTTGTGAAAAATTGTTCCCTAAGAGCTATATACAGAACTTAATCAGGTGATTTTGTTGCACCAGTGAATCCATCACACAATTTTCACATCACATTTATGCCAAATAAGACCAAAACTATCAATTTAATCTTTTAGTGGCTTATATTTATTCTCCAAATGGACATTCATTAGCTCTTAAGGAGTGGGGTCTTCAGCCCCATGTCTCATTCTGCTGTAGTTTTTAAAATAGGCTGAAAATACGGGCTTGTAACATCATTTTGTGGAATGCTACTCCACCGAAAAAAAGAAATAAGCAACTAAGGGTTTGTCCTAATTCTTTGATCTTTGGTTGTCTTTTGATCTTACTTTGGGGCAGGGCTGGATCCATTTCTCCCAAAAAAGCTTGTGTGCTCTCGGGATCAATCCAATGCTTTTGACTGCCCCAATGCATGTGTCCCACTCTTAGAAAATATGAGGTCAAGGCATCCTCAGGTTCCACCGCCACTTGTCCTCCCTTTACCAATACTACCTTACTTAAAATGAGATGATTGTGCTCCAAATCTATCTTTATTCCCACCTATTCTGACTCTTGATACTCTCTCGCTTTGCCATCTCTAATCAACCTCCTCCTCCTCCTCCTCCTCCTCATCGCCTACATCCACTACATTGCTACGCCCTAAGCTATCCACTGTTTCAGGCCTATTAGTACCACCCATTATGTCTTCATGTAAGTCCCTATGAATTCCTCTTCTTCTCTGATCTCTGTTTCTTATGCTCATTCAATTGGGTGAGATGAGTAGCCTAAATTTCCCAAAAGCTTGGGTACCTCCAGCAACATTCCTCCTAAAATGGCGCAAATGTGACCCCTCCACTGGTAACTTTGTCATAAAATTTGCACTTAAATTTATTTCTATCCCTGGGCATGGGTAATGTTGTTTCACGTAACCCCGTGTTCCCATTTGCTTGTCCACTACCACCCTCTCTTCCTTTTCTTGATCCCATTTATAAGAATTTGAATTCTTAACTCAACTTAATTAATGATTAATTTTATAAGTTGTCGTTAATTAATTTACAACCCCAGGGCAAAGGCTCAACAACTGACTATTCAGTATTACTATATTATACTATTATTACATATTGATTCTACTACTATATGAGAGCTAGAATAGTAGGATTTAATATTTATCATTCATATTACACTAAAGAAGTATTCCAATCCCGAAGGCCAAGCATCATAAATTTAAACTCTTCTGGTTGTCATAGAGATTGATCTCTAGGTTAGATGACTACATGCTCAATTGCACCCACCGGTCACTAGACTCATTACTGTGAGGCAACTGAGTCTACTCGGTTTAGGCTACTCAAAAACTTGTGTTTGTTCTTGTGACTTTGTCACTCAAACAAGGAACACTGGTTGTATAGGAACAAAGCTTATTCTTTTGATTAATGCATAATATTGAAAAGGAACTCAATGCATCATTGTTTGTCCTCATCTTCTCAAAAATAAGGGAACAACCATTTGTATATATGCACATGCAAACAATTATACACTCGGACAGTTAGGCTGTTGCATAAGGTGGCACAGAAATTTGGGACATTTGTCTGGCCACTTCTTCCATGCAGTTACAACTGCTAGCTTTAACCCAGTTAATTAAATGCTTTACGCACTTTCTGAGAACAGCATCTGAAAACTGCCACATCGTCTCCAGTAACTGTTGTGAACTATCCGAGGCAACTCCTACCCATCTTGGGCATCCACGCAAATCTCTCTCAGGCGCTTGCATAAATCATCTCAAATAATCCTCTTCAGGATCCGAATGTTTGCTGTACCCTTGCATGTGCCCAAGTGCCTCTGCGCATCTGAATGTTCATGCAGCCAACATGTGTCCCGTGATTCATTGATTGCTGCAACACTGTTCTGCACTTCTCAAGCTTATCCGATCTGGGCTCACACTTAAGTACTGAGTTATGCTTACACTCCAACATTGAACCACACAAAACTCTAGTGCCAAGCTATGTTGACACTCTAGTGTCAAGTTACATAGACACCCCAATGTCAAGCTAAGAAGACACTCCATCCCCAAGCTATGCAAACACCCTATTGTTGTGCTTTGCATCCGTAAGAAAGCATATCTGTGCCACATCCTGCACACTTATGCCATACACCGCACCTGTCTGTTCACTCGATTTCCGCTCAATGCGTGTGCCATGCATGTTTCTTGTCAATCATACTTTCTGTGCCTTGCTGTTCTGGAGCAGGCCTCTTTCCATGACAATGATGAAGTCCGCGCTGCCACATTTTGGGTTTGTATGTTAAGGGGCTAACAAACCCCTCCCATAAGAAGAGTTGACATCCTCGTCAGAATAGATTGCATGTAATCTGCAACTTCTAAATTGCCATACCGATATATCATTCTCCCAGTTAGCATCCTCGACAAACGTTCCCTTTATTGCCCAAGAAATTCTGCTGCTCGATTCTTTTATATCTCAACCCTTGGTCCAATACTAAAAGAATCTGTTCCACCTCCTCCTTGAAGTGCTTCCAATTGACAGGAGGTTGCTTGCTGTTTTGCACCGACTACGCTGCTGCAGCTAACACTAGTTTACTACCACGAACTACAAAATATAATTTAAATAAATTATATAAATAATTAGTTTAAAAATCAATAAAAATAATTAAAATAATTCAGCAGTCAACTTGGCATGTGTATTTATTTAGGCTTCAACTAAGAACAAATTCATCAAACCCAAACCTAATCTTCAAAATAAAAAAAAATTAAAAAAATTAATTTTAGCTCTATTCACGGAAAAAAAATATTTTATAATTAGAGTTGATCTAACAACAAATCCATCAAATCCAAGCATATTTTTAGCAAAAAAATTATTTTTAAATTTTTCACAGGAAACAATTTTGAGGAAAAAGTTCAACAATGACAAGAAAATCATCAAACCCAATCATGATCTTTGTGAAAAAGTTGTAAAACAAATTTTAAATATTTTTTTGGGAGAAAAATTCACAATCAACAAGAAGACACGTGCAATTAAATTTATACAACTAAAATTTCCAAATTCGAAGTATATCTTTGAGTAGATATTGAAATTTTACCACGGAGTGTTTTTACGTTTTCGTTTGGTTGTGCCTTTTATTAAAAAAATTGTGGGTCAAATCTTGTTTAGGGCCCTAAAGTCCAGAAGATATTTGTCAGAATCACTCTGTTCAAGCTAAATGAAGTAAAAAAACCAAGGAACGGAGTAAAATGAAAATCTTAATGTACTTTTTCTTTGCAAACAATTCAGCTCCAATCTCAAATTTACGACAAATTCTAAACTTTTGAAACATGAAACATGTTTGAAATGTGGGACCAAGGTTTAGATATGATTTAATTTTTTACACTTGAAAAAAAAATGCTTTGGCCTTAGGGTTACTGAACAGAAAAGAACAAGTGAAAAATAGAAGAGGAAGAGAAGAAACCAGGGCATCAATAGGGGGGCTGAGGGGTAAAATATTGGCTAATAGTTTAACAAGTCCTCCGATTTTCCTGTTGGCCAAATAGAGTTAGGCGGTTATAAACCAACACACACTGTGGCTAGTTGTATTTCTTAAAAATCCAATCAAATTTACGGTTTGCTTTATTTTTTAGACATTGGATGGTTGTCCCATAGGGCTAAAAGCTTGGACGCTTTCTGGTCTCCCTCCAAGACGCACAAGGGATTGAAATAAAACTTTTTTCTAGTAATAATAAAGGCAGATTACACTTTGAGGTGCATTAATTCTTTACTTCATCTTTTTCTTTACAAACTAAGAGGATTTAACTGTCCTAATTCTGTCTGTGTTAGGATAAAATGCTTCGTGTTTCTTATTTAGTTAGTATATTCTAATTTCTGTTCACTCGTATTCTGGTTTAGAATATTACCCTTAATACTTCAATGCAGATGTACTGCTAGATGACTTGGTTGTTGCGGAGAACTCAGCAATTCAATCTGACATTGATAGTTTTGTATTAGCATCTGAGAGAGCCTCTAGTCTTACTGGTCCGAAAATAAATCAATCTAATGTGGGTCCACTTGGCCTTGCACAAGTTTCAGATGGAAGACCTGAGAGGTCTGGTGGCATAAGGTACGATGTCATATCGTGCCCTTTGCGTACATATGAGACGATTTGATAATTTTGGTGTGTATTATTCCAGCATGGACAAAAGTGCTATGGACAAGCTTGTGGAGGCATCTACGGCTGAGGTAGAGGCGGTTAGAAATGTATGGCAAGCTGCTCAGGCTGCTTCTGCTTCCCCTTCAGATGAAACATCAATATCTGATGACAGCAAACATGCTGCAGATACAGCTTCAGATGGAAGTGACATTGAGGCTGATGTGCGCCTGCATCCTAGAGCAGTATGTGCTTTGCATCTTTGTCAGATTTTAATACTTTGAAGTTTCCAGCTTCGAAAAAACAACATATTTTTTTTTATTTCATGCAGGTTGTGGTGGCTAAAGAAGCTGTAGGGAACTTAGGTGGAATGGTGAGGCAGTTATCCTTGGATCAGTTTGAAAATGAGAGCAGGCGAATGATACCTGTTAATAATGATCCATCACATCTCAACAAGAAACTCATACGACAGAGGTCCCCACAGGGCTTACATAAAAAGGCAGGAAATATACCACTACTGTTTTCTTCATCTTGTAAAGATTAATACCATTACTGTTTTCTTCATCTTGTAAAGATAAATACTAAGTATTGGTGTTCTTGCAGATCATCTCTACTTTGCTCAGGCCTCGGAATTGGAAGGCTCCAGTGAATAGAAAATTTTTCTTAGATTCATATGAAGTGGGTGAGCTTTGCCATGCTGCAGAACAAATATTTATGCAGGAGCCAACAGTTCTTCAGCTAAAAGCTCCAATCAAAGTGTTCGGTGATCTCCATGGACAATTTGGAGATTTAATGCGGCTATTTGATGAATATGGTTACCCTTCAACAGCTGGTGATATAACGTAAATCTTTATTGCTTCTTTTCTTTCTTTGGCATTTTGTTTAGGGGTCAACTTTTTTTTATCTTTTTTGGTGGGTTGATAAACTGCTAGGGGCATGGCGGGCAGCTTTTATGTATTCCTTTTCCAAGTTCTTTTGAAGGACCTTATTTTCTCTGTCCTTTTTTGGAGTACTTACTCTTGCTTATTGTTCTTGGTTTCATATTTTGAGTGTGATCATCTAATAACTTTGAATTATTAGGCAAGGGCAATAAAACATAAGATTAGCTATGGCTGTGACAACAATGTTAAGGTTAGTGGTAGTGTTACTCAAAAGACAAAATATGAATGAAACTTCTGCAGCTGGTTTCAAGTAAACCTGTGTGAGGTTTTGGAAAGAGTTACATTTTTAAGCTGCTTCAGACAGTTGAAGCATGATCCCAATGATGCACCAGGTCTCCAGCAGGAAAAGTGATTTTTATTGAGGTTAGCGGCATTGAGGGTTAGAGGTGAGGTTTGAAAAGCCTGGTACAAAGTAGTAGAAAGGGATTGGATTGTACTTTGTCAAGGTTATTGTTTGAAATCATCCAAAACTGTGGAAGACATTTTATACAGGTGCCCCTACAAGGTACTAGGAATTTTAAGGAACAATTTTAGGGCTTTGTGTACATTGTGCGTTTNGAGGATTTTTAAGGCTAAATTTTCAAAGCAGTGTAGGTTTTTTAAGGATTTTCTGTTTGTGTGTGTGTTGGAGGGGGGAGGGGGAATTATAAGGCTGGATTTGCAAGGATGGGTAGATTTTTTAAGGCTTTGTGTTTCTGTGTGGATGAATTTTTAGGATTTTGTGTGTGCTTGTGGATGTGTCTGTGACTGTGCAGCTGTACTTTTAAAGCTGTGTTGTATGTCTGTGGCTGGATTTGTAAGGCTTTAAGCCTATGTAGGGTCCTTTATTTGTAGGAGAATGGAGTTTCATTGCAAACATCCAAGCTACAAAAAAAATGGATATGATGGAGCAATGGCTTGTTAAGAATATTTGCTAGAAAGACCGAGGTTTTTCCATTTATGATTGGTTTACACCATAGGTTATCTTTTGCTAAAGCATCGGCACCCTCTTCAAGTTACCTTCTCGAAGAAGCTCCACCATATGTTGCGACCTCTCGCCTTTCATGATGCACATGCACCTGTCTATGGTATCACTATGTTCTTGGCCAAATGGAAGAATTCACACACAGGATGATTGGGTAGTTATCTAGGTCTGCCACTATGAAGTTCAACTTCTCCCACACACTTCCAATCTTCACAGGTACCACATGCACAATTCCTCAGCTAGTAATGCGGCTAGGGTTCACAATCATTACCTCGCCCATCTCCTTATCCTAGTCAAGCTTATACTTATTCATGACTTCCATCGCCATGAAGTTGTGCATTTCTCATATTAGGCATTCCACGTAGGTTTTCCCTTGATATCAATATCCACATAGATCAACCCATGACCTTACTGCTCCTCTAGAACTGCCTGGACTGTGTACATGGTTGCATCGGACTCATGCAACGTGGCTTGTCCTCCATAACATAAGAAGCATTCACCGTTGCCTTTGGTTTTACCATCCTTCTCCCAGGTTTTGTACTGCTTTTTTCTCGGTCTCTACTCAACCTTGGCTCATTGAGCTGATCTATAGATCTCTTAGGGGGGGTCTTGCTGTGACACTCCTTTGACACATCTCCTCCACCTTTGGCCTGACCTTCCTCATAATGATATTTAGCCAGCTTGAAGTCCATCAATTACTTCTCGATGGCCATGACATCACTCACCGTCATGACCCCACGCCTTTCGATCTCCTTACTTGCCCATGTTTGCAATCCGATCATGAAGTTGAAGAAAAGCTCATCCGGTAGAGATGAGCTCCACGTTTTTGCAAAGCGAACTCCAGGTTGTTGTAAACCTTACCTATGTGCTTATTTCTCATATTCATATGAGCAAGGTGTGCAACATTCTTCAGGTAGAGATGATTTTTTATTTCCTTCTTAAAATCATCCCATGTCATGATAATGCATGCCCTCTTCTCCACCCCATGGCACTTGTTACAGCACTATAGCATGGCATTATTTGTAAGGTAAAGGTAAAGGTAAAGGGTTGCAATCCCTGTCTTGTCTTGATATTTGACCACCTAAATGGTCGAGAAGTTCTCCATTTTCCATAGGAAGTTATCTAGTTGCTTGAAGTCCTGCACCAAAAAAATCTTGGGCTTAGGAGCCTCCGTCCTAGGCGCCATGATGACTGCCCCACCACTCACTGCCCTCTTGCACATGGCTCAATTTTCCTTTATGGTTGTAACATTGGCTGCTAGGTCCTGCACAATAGCTTCTGGCTTATCCGTTATTTCTAGCAACTCTCCTATCCATCAATGTATCCTTGGAGTCTTGAAACTCCTCCTTAAGTTTGTCGAAACCTTCTCCTTGGCCCTTGACATCTCCCATGACCTCCTCCATATGAGAAAGTCTAGCTTCAAACTGTGAGAAAGAGTCCTTAGACGTACCTCATGTGCTCTTGCTCTTAATTGGCATCCCATTGTCCATGGTGCTTGCCATGTTGGTAATAGTGTCCTCCGACATGGTAATAGCTTCCCCCCGCGTAGATGTCAGCTAGCTGTGCATAGCTTTAGTCTTCATTTGGTGTGGCCTTAGTGTAGCTACTGTGTCTAGCTTTGCTCATGAACCTTGGGCTCTAGTGTCGTTATCGGATGACACTCTATTTGTCAACTGTGAAACACTTGCGTCGCACACCTCATTTGATGCAGATAAGTTGGCCTTTCTTTGATTTTTCCACCTCAAATGTGTAAATAGTCTAGAGACACAAGACTATTAGAGAAAATATTCTATGTTCTAGAAGATTGAATACTAGTGTATGGAGCATCTCTATAACTCTTACCTAATAAGGCTTGCCACTTTCTTGGTTACCCCACCTTTTGACTTCACCTTAAATGGCTTAGTGTGGCTTGCTTGCTTGAGCTCCTTCTATGTTTGTTCCAAGTTAGAGTTCATCCCATTATATAGGAATGCCACCTCCTCAACCAATGGCTAGGTTTATTCTTCCATTTTCCACTATGGATGGCTAGATTCAAGTCTTAGAATATTCTCTACAAATATCTCCTATAGGATACTATAGAACCTCTCGCTTCCTAAAACTATAGAAAGGGGATACATGTATTATCCCCTTTCTATAATTCTTGAGATTATCCTAAAACTATTTAGAATTACCTAGATAATTACTTATCCTACATATACATCTTTGTACAACTAAGTTGTACATGTGGGCTTCCTTTGTCTATATGGCATGTCTGCTTGGTACATAACCCTATGCTTATCTATGACAAGCAATTATAATAGCTGCTTGTCTGACCCGATGACAGAATCTCAATTTTTATATCTTCCATATAAGAAGTATGCCAGAGAGACTGACTTATGAATGATTGCAAGATCTTAGTTGGGAATGAGCCGGGGAGAAAACCAAGTGCTTAGCAGTTTTGTGCAAGCAGTATAACTGGTGATCAATAATGTCACACGATAAGCTTGTCTTGTGTGTAATTCTTCACTGATAGCCGTCTACCAAATAAGTTGCTGCTTAGATAACGATGAACAATTTCAGACAATCCTGTTCCATATAACATTCTCAGCAACTGTTTTCATCTTCTCATTAGAACTGTTTACAATAAAAATGCCTTTGCTTGTTAGGCTGCCACAAGCTAGGTCATTCTCATGTGAATCATAACCAGTAATGGAGCAGACTGCAAAGAAGTGCCAAATATAACCATTCAGAAAATCTCGTTTGCTAAATATCACATCAGTAACTCGTTTGCTACCTAACCTCACCTTTGCAACTTTCAATTTATCCACCTTGCCTTGAAGTTTCAGCATTTTAGGCCAAGAAGCATCAAACGGAATATTAATCTGCCTCAATGACTTGGCTCTCAAATCTCTCATTTTTACCTATTATTTATGAATTCTCTCTTTTTGTTGATCCTTTTTTTTTTTAATATGGTGAAGTACTTTCAACATAATGCTTTGTCTTAGATGCTTTGTTTGGTCAAAAACCTGAGAGCTCCTGTGGGACCCAATGGGAGAACTGTTTATACCCTGCTTGGATTTGTGACATTGTATTAGATCATAGCTTATTGGCTAGCTTCTAGTTGAAGATTGAATATGATTGTTTGATTAGTTTTGTTTTTTATGTCAGGTATATTGACTATTTGTTTCTGGGTGATTATGTGGATCGAGGGCAGCATAGCTTGGAGACCATAACTCTGCTTCTTGCTCTGAAGGCAAGTCTGTGTTATACCTCATGTTAGTCATATTGCATGGTGTTTCTTTGACAAAACCATTTTGCTATTTCTGTCTATCTTACAGATTGAGTATCCTGAGAATGTTCACTTGATACGTGGAAACCATGAAGCTGCTGACATAAATGCACTGTTTGGATTTCGTCTCGAATGCATTGAGAGAATGGTGTGGATGACTACTGAATTTGCTTGTGTATCTGTTTCTGAACTTTTGCTAATAGCAAATCCATTTTAGGGAGAAAATGATGGTATATGGGCGTGGACACGTTTCAATCAGCTTTTCAATTACCTCCCACTTGCTGCACTTATTGAGAAGAAAATTATCTGTATGCATGGTGGCATTGGAAGATCTATTCACTTAATCGAACAGATAGAGAAACTTGAGAGACCCATAACAATGGATGCTGGATCCATAGTTTTAATGGACCTTCTATGGTATGCAGGACTATGATGCATGTTTTGTCATTTGTCTTCATTTTCTGTTTACTGATAGATCATATTATACTAATCTACAGGTCTGATCCTACGGAAAATGATAGCGTTGAGGGTCTAAGACCAAATGCTAGAGGGCCTGGGCTGGTCACATTTGGGGTATGAACTACACTACTGCTTGTTTTGGAATTGGAGTTCCTTATTTTTATATATGCAGTTCTTAGATGTTTGCACTTCTTAGTATGGACTTATATTTAATTTTTGTCTTACATTATTTTTCCTTGTCATCAACTGGTTTTTATAGAATGGTTCGCCAACTGTTGAATCTCTCCTAAGAAAATTGAAATTGCCATCTTCCAAATTCTGTCATGTGAATAACAAAAGAATAGGTTCCAGGAAACAGTCAAACATTATACTCATAATAAGATTTTGTTTAGAAGATAATTTTGAACATAAGATCTTCATGTCAAATTCTTTGTATTTAGGGCTTTCATTTCTCCACTGCCATTTTAGTTTTGTGCAGTACTGGTCCAGTAAAGGCACCGGACCCCAAAAAAATGCCTGCACTCAGTCATGGTCCTAGTCTATTGAACCATCACAGAAAACCAGATTCAGATGCAACAGTTTGGAACAGTAACAACAGAAGCAGGGAGAAATCTAGCAAAGCCATGTTAGTTTTGCGTAGTACTGGTCCAATAAAGGTACCAGGACCCAAAAAATGCCTGCACTCAGTCATGATCCTAGCCTATTGAACCATCCTAGAAAACCATATTCTTTGGACAGTTGGATAGATCTTGAGTAAAGAACACGTGTAAGTCTATAAATACTCTCCAAGGAGAAGAACAGCTATGTATGAGGTAATTCTGAGTTATGAATTCCTCATTAATCTCAACCAAACTCTTTCCTTCTCCTGTCTTTCTCTTAATCTCTTCTCCTGATTTTCTGATTTTCTTTTGGTTCTTACAGAGCAAATCAGTTACCCCTCTGGTTGATTCAAGCTCCTAAGAATATTCACAAATTGGTATCAGATTTAGATTCCACAACCCTTCCACCATCAAATCAGATAAAATTCCTCCAACACTTCATTCAGCCTCACTATCTCTGGAAAAAGTAAAAACATGGATGAGCAAATAAAATCTTGGCATGAAAACACTTTTGACCAACTGCAACACCAACTACAGGAAGGTGTTTCTGCCATATAACTAGGTACAGAAGCATTGTGAATAACAAGATGCAACACAGGGTTCTAAACTTGATTGCTTTTACAAAAAAGATTGAGGCAGCCCTTCACCATAAAGATCCCATATCTGAATCCTGCAGCTGGGCTATTCTTCTGTGCCCCATTTGGCAGAAGCCAGGCTACTGGTTTTCACTGCATGAGTTCTTGAAATAAGTGAGCACAATGTTGCTAAAGGCACAAGACGCATCAAGGTCAAAGTGATGGAAGTGAGGAGCACAATTGTGAAACATTAATATATGTTGCTCTTGCAATCATTTTAATTATTAAAGCTAATAATAGAAAAAGAAAATGCCAAAAACAATATTTCTTCTGATAGTCATAATAGATTTGTAGTTCAACTAGTAATATAAAAAGGTAGCAAATAATAAGCATAGTTCTCTACAAACGTTGTAAAACTATAAAATTCATTTTTAACTTTAAATATTGTTCTTAAGTTAAGCTATACATGACGAAGACTGACATTCTTAAACAAGCTGGCCTTGATGACCTTTTCATCTCCCTATGTCTCTTTAAGTCAACATATTATTGATTTACAAACTATAGAGGACTGATAGAGGCACTTGTTGAACAAAATTTACACTGATATAATTTAGTGCGGTATGCAGCCTCATTTACTTCAACTTTAACTACAAAATCTCATGTGAAAGAATCATCCTAAAATGTGAATTCATTATCCTCATTGCATTCTTCATCCATTCTTGTTATCAACCATTCACTACTTTGATTAATGCCATTTTCACAAACCCTAAAGTAACAATTAAATCTGATGGCTTATTTGAAAAGAAATAATATATATTATAAAAACTCTAAGGCCCTAATGGTGCATGCCTTGAGACTCAAAAGAGGCGCTCACCTTGGGTCCTAGGCGCTGCCTCTTGCAATAAGCCTCTCCTGGGTATGTAAGTGGCACTGGGCTTTAAGCCCCTGAGCTTAGACTGCCTTTAACTACACTAGGTGAACATCATTTTTGCAAGTCCACAACTTACAATCCTATACCTTAATTGGATTTTCCATATTCAAGAATAAATATCACAACTTAATGGAGAAAATCCATGAGGATGGATGATAAAATTTTCTAAGTACTTTCTCCTTTACCATATTCATGAATCTCAGGAGAAGGAAATTCCCTCAACTTTCTCCTTTACCATATTGTATCATGGTTTTGTGATGCAATCATGCAACAATTGTTTGTTCCTTGTGAAGTGTTTAAAGTTGATGTATGCAGAAGATTCCACAACCAATATGATGTTATAGTAGAATATCAAGAAGAATTTGAAGATCTTGTCTCATATGCTGGCCTGAATTCTACCCTGTTCCCAGTTTAAATTAGTGGTATAAAAAACGAACTTTGAATATGGTTGAAGTCTTGCAATCTTCCTCCTTGGCTCAGGCATTTGACATTGCCAAATTGCAAGAACAGTCCCTTGAAGCCTTAACAACAGAGTAAGAGCTCTCTAAAAATTCAACTCTTATGGCTGCTAATGTACACGTTGATATGTCTACACTCTATACCAATCCCTTCACCACAAACCCAAACATTTCTCCCCAGTTTGTCCTTCATTCCGCCTAACATTTCCTTCTTCACCTTGGCCAAAAAAAAAAGGAAAAAAAACAAGCCATGTGCCTTTAAGTGTGAAAGATAATTCAATGATAATTCAATGCTTTTCTTGCTGATTGGCCTGAGGGAACAAAAGATATAGAAATTGAGGAAGAGGACCCTATTGAGCTTTTTATTCGCCCCTTATCTAGGTGCAACATCAATAGTACCATCCAAATTGGAAGAGAGACTCATTCACATCCCTACCATCTTGATTGACTTCGGAAGCACACATAGGTTCTTGCAACCTGAGTAGCTGCCGGAAGAAATTGCTTAGTAGGAAGACCTCACTGTTGGCTGTGGCAGCTGTAAATGGCACCAACATGACATGTAAATCAAAGTTCTGTAATGTTTCCTGGCAGATGCAAGGCCATCACTTCACTACAGATATCAGAATTCTTCCATTAGGAAGTTGTGATATGGTTTTAGGAGTAGATTGGATGAAGACGTAATAGTCCTCTTTTGTCTGACTTTCAACAACTCCAAGTATCGTTTTAGATAGATGCTGACAGATTCAATTGTGGGAAACCCCAACACCAGTTAGTCTTTCCAGCAACACTAACCAGAGTTCTAGAGAAGCTTATTTAATCATCAAGAAGGCATTTTAACCCACTCTTTTTTCTCGCCACCACTACTAATGAAGACAGGGTATCGATTCACCCATCTTTACTTTCCCTTTAAATGAATTTCAAGACATCTCAAGACATTTCAAGAACCCTCTTCCTTGTGACCTCCAAGAATCCATGACCACAAAATTCTCTTTCTTCCCCACTCCCAATCTGTCAATCAAAGACACTACAGGTACAACCACTATCGAAGAATGAAATTCAAAAAAAATTGTCTCTGAAATGATCCTTCCTTTATCATCCAATCTAGCTCCATTCCTTTTGTGTATCCTATCTATTCTTCAAAAGGAAAGATGATACATGGAGGTTCTGTATCGATTATCAACTGCTTGATAACCTCACCATTGAGAACAAAATTTATATTCTTATCATTGATGACCTTCTAGATTAGTTGCATGTTGCGTTCTTCTCCAAATCAGACTTGAGAGCTAGTTATCACTGAATTTGCATGCATCCATATTACATTCCAAAAACTGTCTTTCAAACACACCATAGCCACTTTGAATTCAATGTCTTGACAGTTGGACTTACTGATGCCCTGGCAGATTTCAATCCCTTATGAATCACATGTTTTCCCTTTTTGCTTGAAAATTTATTCTTGTTTTCTTTGATGGTGTTCTGATTTTCAATCCTGCCTTAGGCAACCACTACATCATCTCAAAAATATCCTACTCAAACAACACATTATTTGCCAGAAAATCCAAATGTTCTTTTTCAATCCCAAATGGAATACCTAGGTTACATTAGTTCAGGCAAAGGAGTGGCTACAGATCTCCTGGCACTGCCCCAAAAAGTAATTCCCTGCCCCGATTTAAATGGTGCAGAGATGGTAATTGAAAAAACCGCTTTTCCCCACCCCATCCATTACCACCCCTACCTGGCCGCTATGATTAACTGGCCTCTTTCCAAATCACAATATGCTTTAAAGGGATTCCTGGGCTTGACAGGTAATCACAAAAGTGTCCACCATTGTAATGCTAGTTACCAAATGGAGACACTATCTTTACGGCTGTCAGTTTGTTATTAAACAGATCAGCAAATCTTCAAGCACCCTGAACAATGATTTACAGCAGCATTGCAGCAGAAGAGTCTCTCTAAACTGTTGTTGCTGATGCCACTATCAAGCCAACAAATATCAGTGAACTCCTTGAAAGTTATGAAAATTATGAGACTGTTTCGGCAATTATAGCAGCCCTTTTGATTTATCCACTTGCGAGCCTCGATATACCATCTGTCAACGCCTTTTGAAGTACAAAAACTGTCTCTATGTGGCTCTTCTGCAGATTTGAGATGCAAATTACTTATAGCATTCTGTGTCACCCGTGGGAAGATCTTCTGATATCTTGGATGCTTTCAAGAGATTGCCCCACCATTTCTTCTGGCTTGGCTAGAACAACAGATTCAAGCTTTTGTTTCCTGATGTGATATTCATCAGAGAAATATGTTGGACAAACTACCTTACCTAAGGTTATACAATCCTTATCTCCTCTTTTGCATGCATGGAGTCATATCACTATGGATTTTGTTGAAGGCATACCTAAATCAAATAGAAAAGGTGCTACTCTTGTAGTGATTGACCAGCTTAATAAATGGATCCATTTTTTTAGTCTTGTCTAATCCTTGTACTGCCATTGTTGCATAGCTCTTTCTTGATTAAGTGGCCAAATTACATAGCATCCCTTGTTGCATTCTCCCAGATCGAGATAGAATATTCACCTGCCTCTTTTGTTAAGCTCTTTTTAAGGGAAATGGTACTCAATTACACAAAAGCTCAACATGCTATCCTCAATCATACGAGCATGCAGAAAAGAGTTATTAGGGTTGTAGAGACATTTATTTTCAATGTACGGCTATTGATTGTTGATAAACCAAGACAATTGTTTTAGTACATTTTCATGGCTGAATGGTGGTATAACACTTCAACCACATCTCCATAAAGATGTCTCCTTTTAATACATTGTATGGATTTGCCACTTCCCCCATCTGGCCATTAATTTTGCCAAATCCAACACGGTAGCTGCAGCAAAAACAGCCTTACAAAACAGAATCTCTATCACCATCTTAAAGAACAACTGGTCCTGGCATTGGCACACAACTGAGTGAAGATCTATGCAGAGTTAAGTTGAATGGTCATTTGATATTGCTGACTTGGTATACTTGAAGCTCTAACTTTTAGTAAATTGTCCATTGGTTGAGTTTTGCTCTTTATTGGCTTAACTGTTCCTATGCCTGCCCAAACAGGAAAGTCTAATGAGCAAATAAACTATTAGCCTCATTTACAATAGTCTATAGCTCTTGGAGGATCATTAAGGCTAGCCTCTAGATTTTATGGACCATTTCTCATTGAATCATGAGTTGCTAATGCTGCTTACCAATTTACTTTACCACCTGAAAGCAAAATTCATCTCCTCTTCATATCTCCCTTCTAGAAAAACAATTGGTCCTCAGAAAATAGCAGCTTCAACCTTGCCTCTCATCTCATGGATCACAATGACAACTTACTTGTTTGGCTGGCCAATATCCTAGCCACCAGAACTGTTACTAGAAACAACCAGCCAAAAAAGCAGTACCTCATTCATTGAACTAATATGATAGAGAGTGCTACTTGGGAAGATGATGAATTTATTTCTGCTCAGTTTCCAGACTTCCAGCCTTGAGGGCAAGTCTTTTTTTGTCCCACATGGATTTGTCACAATCCTATGCTACTTACCCATACCAGCAAACCAGATTGAGCCGCATCAGCTGGGAACAGCAGCAACAGAAGCAGTGCGGAAGCTACCAAAGCCAAATGGTTTTCAATAGATGATTGGAGGACAAGAAACTACTATGGAGATTATTTTAGTGTTGTTAAAATTGTTACTCCCTTGTTTCATGTCCAGTTCGACAAATAAAACCCTTTGAACATTTATTTTTATATACTGTCATCTATTTAAATATTTTCATTTCATATTTGGAAAGTTGAAAATAAATGGTCAAAAGGGTTCTATTTGATCTGAAAAAGTCAAACGGGATATATAATATGAAACGGGGGGGAACATTATACTGTTAGGACAACTAGAAGGTTGTTGTGTAAAGAACTCCTGTAAGTCCATAAATAGGCTGTCCAAGTGAGAAGAATGGGTATGTGTGAAGTAATTTAGAATTCAATGAATCCTCTCCATTCTCCCCCAAACTCTCTCTCCTTCTTCTGTCTTTCTCTTAGTTGTCTCCTAATTTCCTGATTTTCTTTTAGTTCTTACGGGAAAGCAAAAATGAGTTTCCTTGTTCCTAAGAATCATTACACGCTTCTTTTAGGTTGAAGAAATTGGAAGCGGGATTTCAAGATGCTATGTGATTTAAGTCCATGTTTTACAGCTAGCATGGTTGGCTTGTTTTCATTATAATTTCTAAATCTGTGTGGTAATTAATAATGGAGTTGCTGGCCAATTCTGCTCTGAAATCTCAGATAATTGGTCTCATTGCATGGGATATCGCAAGGATTGCTGAACGTATCCTCCCTCTATCTACTCAGTTTTTCAGTACTGGTGTACCACTAACCATTAATGTAACCATGTTCCAGTTTTCATTGATATAACTGTGGTGTCGCACTTGAGATGGCAGCCAACTGCTATGAAGGTGTCAACCATTACCAACCGCTACCATTAAGCTAAAGATTGTTATTCTTCCACCTTTGCCCACTACCCTGACCTAAATCGTGTCATTTGCAGACAACACACCAATAGCTACAAAGGAGAAATGCTGTGGTTGGTCAGTGGGTCTAATGCCATCATCAACCACTGCACGCCAATTCACCCTTCTAGCCACTAATTATAAACACCAATATAGATGTTTTGTTGCTATCCATGCCATCTTGATGATGTGAACAAATCCATATTGGCATCTTTTTTGTTGGTGGATGGTAATTGAGGGAGGGATTTTGTCTTGCTTTTTGAAGCAGATGGAATAGAGGCGTAGAGCTTCTGGATGTTAGTGAATGATGATGCACTGCTGGAAGTTGGCCTTTCACTGCTAATCATCTCTCTCTCTCTCTCTCTAGTGTTCATTTTTAGCTAAGAAGCATTGACATGCCGTTTGAGCTAGCGTGTTGGTGTCTGATACACTTGGTCAATACTATTTGACACATGCCAGAATATTTATTATTTTTCCTTTTGGTTCTGACATGCTGTTGAATACATTGAACTATTTTACAATTTGCCAAAAAGAAAAGAAAAAGAAAAGAAAAGGAGAAAAAAGAAGAATAAAAAAGAAAAAAGAGATTCTTAATATAAACTAAAGAACAATGGAGTGGTTTTATAATTTAGAAATAATAAAAAATCTTTACTACTGTCTTTTTTACATTATGTGAGACATGCTATCACAAAACTATTTTATATTAAATCCCTTGCATACATGTTTCTTCTTGTAAGTTTTCTTGGATGATGAATTCAAGAAATATATATTTTCTATAATTTACTATAAAGTTACGTTCTTGATCAATTATACCCTTAATATCTATCAATAAAATATAAATTTTAGGTAATGTGTTTGCAACATATCATGTCATTTTTAGAAAATTAATGTTTCAGCATATAGCTGTTTTGTCTCACATCCCATATTAGTGTCTATGCTTCTTTGCTTTTGGTAATGATAGAACTTTTGGGAAGGGTAACAAGTAATTTGCTAATTAATTTAAAGGTGGAGCATACTAGATAAGGGCCTCAAATTTGAGAAGAAACTTATTTGTCTCGTGGTGCATCAAGCGTGGGACCAAGGTAAATGATGAAAATGATGGCAAATCTCAAAGGTTGGGAAAAAGGTTGAGGGATGGGGAAAATAGAGAGAAGATAGAGGAGAGAGATCTATGGATTATGAAATTGGTGATAAAGTGATGGGAGCAGGTGATGGTGTGAGATGGCCAATGGTTGTGATTACAATTGTGGCACAGTTGAAGATGATAGTGTTGGGAATTCAACACCCAGATACACTCAACCCGGCGCAACGGAATGAATTCGAAACCTCCATCAACCATCAGCCACCAAATTTGTAAGTACAAGAAACAAACAATGCATAATGATTTTTAATGTGGAAGACCCTTTTCAACTAAGGAAAAAACTACAGAACAAACTCCGAACAAATCCACTATAAATAGTGCCGATTACAAGAACTCCATCCGAAATCCCTTCACTTCGAACCCGAGTAAAGAATGGTTGAATACAACCCCCTCTCAATACACTTGGCAACCCACAAGAGAAATACAATGAGAAAAAGAGCAACCAAACGAAAATATATTTCTAGAATTATCTTCATAACAACGTATCAGATCTTTGCGAAAAACAAAATTCAAATCGGACCTCGACCAGATGCTGAACTTCTTCCTTTTCTCTCTGTGCGGCGCCCCTTATGGATAAAAATTTCAAAATCATAGCCCTAAAATGTATGAGCCGCGTATTGATGCTCAAGCGCCCAACGAGCGCGAATCGTACGTATCGGTCCTAGAATCTGTACTTGAGCACCCAGCGAGCACACCAAGTGTGGAATCTACACCTCTACACCACTCGAGCGTGAGGTGTGCACCAACAATCCTCCATCAATCTGGAATTGGCGCTCAAGCGCTTTTCAAGTGCCCGACTTGAGCTTGCCTCCCGGCCCTTTGCCACACCCGCGAAGAGCGCACGAACACTCCGATTCGCGCACAAACATCGTAAAAACCTCCGATGACTTTTCATTTGTTGAGTTACCTACAAATGAGTAACCGAAAACCCAACAAACTTTCCCTCACGACCTTGTGATAGGGACCCTTCGCCTCTAACTGGCGACCATTATCATTTGCCTTTCGGCAACTTCCCCTCAATTGTGATCTCGGCGTCAGCTTCCACAAGCCTGAATAGTACGTTCTTTCATTCTGCTGAACCTAGAGTAGTCCTCCCACTCCCCTTTGGCTTTTACTCTATGGTCGAATCATTTCCCCTTGCAGTCCTCATCAGCCTCTTCTTTTGGCCATCTTGACCAATGCCTCCGTTGGTTACCTTGGCAACCAAAGCCGTCATCAAGTACCAACTTAATTGCTTGTTTCCCCTTTCCACAACTGAGGTGTCTTTTGTGAGTTCCCAATAGCCCTTTCCGAACGCTATATTGAGGCCTTCCTCATCAAGCTTACTGGTTGAAATCACATTCAATCTCAAGTCCGAGGCATGTCTCACGCTCTTCAACACGAGTTTCGTCCCATTGCTTGTTTGCAAGCAATCATTCCTGATGTCAACAACCCTCGACGAATTACCGTTACCAATCTTCAATACCCCGTGGTCCCCAAGCATATAGCTTGTGAAGTGGGACTTCCTCGGTGTCACATGGTATGAGGCGCCACTACCATCACCCAATCCGTCTCCTGGCTTGGAAAGCTCCATGTCTTCCCAGCGTGGACAATCCAAAGGTCTTCATAGAGTGCGACAAAGACTTGATAATCTTCACCCTGATCCTTCCTCTCTTGATGCTCTGCTCCGCCCACCTTTTCCTGCTAACTCTTAGGGTAATCCCATTTTATGTGGCCCTTCTTGCCGCAATGAAGGCACTTCATATCCTAAAATTTGGACCAACCGTTGCTCCTCTCCATTTTACCCCCCCGGTCTCTTGATTTTCCTTGTCCCCCACCGTTAGTAGTAACCAAGAGCTTCGACTCCTCCGGAACCTCAATGCTTTCCCTTCGCCTTGATTCATTCATAAGCAAGGAAGCGATGACCTTATCCAGACCAAACGTGTCTTTCCTAAATAGTAGCACCTTGACAATATTGTCATACGAGGCCGACTAAGAAGCCAAGAATACCAATGCCTTGTTTTCCTCCTTAATCTTCACCCTGATCCTTCCTCTCTTCATGCTCGGCTCCGCCCACTTTTTACCACTTCCTCTTAGGGTAATCCCGCCTCTTGTGGCCCTTCTTGCTGCAATGAAGACACTCCATGTCCTGAAACTTGGACGTGCCATTGCTCCTCTCCAGTTTACCCCCTTGATCTCTTGATTTTCCTTGTTCCCCACTGCTAGCAGTAACCAAGAGCCTCGACTCTTCCGGAGTCTCAATGCTTCCCCTCTGCCTCAATTCATTCATAAATAAGGAAGCGATGACATCATCTAGACTAAGCGTGTCTTTCCCTAATAGTAGCGTCTTGACAATATGATCGTACGAGGCCGGCTAAGAAGCCAGCAACACTAGTGCCTTGTCTTATTCCTTGATCTTTTCATTAAGTGCCAACATTTGTGTCAAAATCCGGTTGAACTCATCCAAGTGCTTCTCGAAACTTTCCCCTTCCGACAGACGTAGGGACTTGGACTTATACCGATTTTTAAGATTCTCCCAGACCTCTGCTAGATCTGACAAGCTAATGACCACTTGAAGAATGTTCTTCGCAAGATACAATTTGATCGTGCAATTTGCCAGACCCTCCTTATCTTGCCATTCCTCTACTGTCATATTCTCCGGCTTATCTTCATTTTTGTATAGTGCTTTTACTGTTCCTTCTCGGGTCAAACTGTTTCTCACTCTTTCTTACCAAAGGATGACATTATTTTGCCCATTAAACTGCTCTACATAAAATGGCAAACTCCTCGACGTCGACACCATCAAATCTCAAGTTTTCCAACTTGTCTTTGATGCCACCTGTTGGGAATTTGACACCCTGATACACTCGACCCAGTGCAACGGAACAAACCCGAACCCCTGTCAACTGTTAACCGCCAAGTTTGTGAATACAAGAAACAATGTACAATAATTTTTAACGTGAAAAACCCTTTTTAACTTAATGAAAAACCATGAGATAAATTCCAAATAAATCCACTATAAATAGTGCCGGTTACAGGACCCCCCTTCGAAATCCTTTCACTTCAAATTCAAGTAAAAAATGGTTGAATACAACCCCTTTCAACACATCCGAAAACCCACAACAGAAATATGAGAAAAGGAGTTACCAAACAAAAATACGTTTATAAAATTACCTCCAGAACAATATACCTGATATTGGCGAAGAATGAAACTCAAATTGGACTTCGTCCAGATGCCGAACCTCTTTCTCTTCTATTTTCTTCTCTCCTCTCTCTATGTGCAACGCCCCCTGTGGAGAAAAATTTTAGAATCATAACTCTAAAATGCGTAAGCTGCATTTTATACCAAATACCGGTGTTCGAGCATCTAACGAGCACACCGGTCCTAGATTCTATGCTCGCGCAGCCGGCTAGCACAAAGCGAGCGCACCAAGTCTGGAATCCGCGCCTCTGCACTGTTCGAGCGTGAGGCGAGCGCCAACAATCCTCCATCAATCTACTCGAGCGCTCCTCAAGTGCCCAATTTGATCTTCCCTCCTGACCTTTTGCCATACTTGCAAAGCATTCACAAACATTCCGATCCTCGCACAAACATTCCGATGCGAACCTTCGATGACTTTCTATTTGCTGAGTTACCCACAAGGAAGTGACCAAAAACCTACCAATTAGCATCAACTTGTTTCTTTATTATTTTTATTATTTTTGCAAAATGAGCTTTTACTTATTAACGGATCTGATAAACTTCTTTCCAAAAAGGAAAAGGGCATTTCAAGAATGTGCAATGCCAGATTTATAATTCATGTCATTTCAAGATTCCTTTGTTTTGTATTTCATGCATCCAAATGCTATCTATTGTTGAAAATGTGCCCTTCTTAAACACTGGTACATCACCTTGAGTTGGGTAGAGCGTTGGGCAGGACTATTTATGTGGATACATATTCCTCATTATATTTGTGTTTGCCATCTTATTTGTCACATTTTATCTCAGGTTTACCCCGTTTTTTTTTTCTTTGCTTGTGTAAGAAAATCACTTTAAATCCATAAAGCGTTGTTTTCGCCCAAGATAGTTTTTTTTCACAATATTGCTGCTAATAAGATTGTCATTGAATTCCAAATGTGTCATGATCTGCAGCCTGATCGGGTTGCGGACTTCTGTAAGAAAAACAAATTGCAGCTCA
Organism: Nepenthes mirabilis; assembly: GCA_025585075.1. Classification (NCBI taxonomy): domain Eukaryota; kingdom Viridiplantae; phylum Streptophyta; class Magnoliopsida; order Caryophyllales; family Nepenthaceae; genus Nepenthes; species Nepenthes mirabilis. The sequence goes on along the minus strand of JAODPA010089487.1, from coordinate 2,365 downwards.
TCATAAGAGCCCATGAATGTGTAATGGATGGCTTTGAGAGGTTTGCTCATGGACAGTTGATCACTCTCTTCTCTGCAACAAATTATTGTGGTAAAAACAATCATTTCAACATCGGTTTCATAGCCTTTTTGGCATTGTTGTTCTAAGTGGAATGGGCATATTCAGGTACGGCAAACAATGCTGGAGCCATACTAGTGATTGGCAGGGGTTTGGTTGTGGTTCCAAAGTTGATTCATCCATTGCCCCCACCTGTTCACTCGCCGGAGCTGTCCCCTGAGCGTGCTATCGATGAGACCTGGATGCAGGTGAGGTTCTTCTTTTCTTCTTTTTCCTCTACTAATCTTAAAAGTCATCAGGCTTAGCAATGGAATGAAAATGCCGGTTCATACGCATTATATA
>JAODPA010089486.1:2392-23981 GCA_025585075.1 Nepenthes mirabilis | reverse complement strand
TTAAAATAAATGATTGAGATCAAGGAGTTCAGCTCAGCTCTCGCGGCCTCGCCCGTTTCCATTCCATTTTTATGATTTATTTTTGTTTATATTTCTTTTTCTGATTTTCTCCTCCGCTGATCTTTCCATGAAGTAGAAATCTCCATTAACGGTTAATGATTTCTACGAAGAATATCAACGCAGATCTTCGTGCAAAATCTAAACAAAGTGAGTGGATTTCACGAAAATTTAGATCAGAATGAATATGGCAGCCGATAGTGTGAATCCATCGTTGAAACCTGAGATTGGGCCGGACGGTCTTCCGAGAGAAGCTCCGGTCATAGCCTACACTGAAAAGGTCTCCTTCCTCCTCTCAGTCTCATCGCATTCTCTCTCTGCTTTCTGAACTTACTTCAATCTCTTTTTTTGGTCCCTCCCATTTTTATCCGCCTTTTTCTGCTGCTGATAGATTATTGAGGAGGAGAAGCTTCAATTAAAAAAGTAAGTTTGTTTTCGCTTATCTAAAGAAAATTTTCCTGCTTATTAATTTGGGTTTCCATGTTAATGCTGTTGGGGTGCTTTTCAATGATAGTCAATGGGCAATGGAAGATCTTTCTGTCTGTATTTTTTCTTGTTTGAACTTTATTGCTCGTGTTTGATTGGATCTGAAATATCCTTCCTCATGTGTCGCTGTGCTTCGAGCAAAACCTCTGAATTTTGACTTATGATCAGGATTGCTAGTTATTTTTATTTTTATTTTTTTTCTGTGGGTGATAATTTTTATAAGATTGCTAGGAAAATTTAGAACCTGTAACTATGTGAAGCGCTCCTTCACCGAGAGTATGATCCAGAATAGAGGTGATCCGAGGAGTGTGCTTGGTCCTGATAATTTGGTTCCTTGGTCATGTGCACCACAAACAATAACAGTGAAGGATCCTAGATTATGTTCCTAGAAAAACCTATTTTATGTCTAATTTAGTACTGGTTTGAGCCGTTAAAAGAGGGATAGAGAGTTATTTATCATTTTTAGCTAGACAGTGAGATTGCTATTTTAGGCATAGTGAAGGGGCCGATTGATTGACCGGAGAGTTTGGTCGGGAAATTGGCCAATATGGTGATAGTCCCTTTCGGCTAGATAACGAAATGGATCCTGTGACATGCTTATGATAACAGCTACAGGAGCCTCGTTGCGATGTGAGACAATCAAGTCAAGTGGACTACACTAGAATGATTTGATACACTTGTCAAGATAGACACAGATTCCAAACTTGTAAGGAAAATTGTCTTCAGTGGCGAATTGGTCCAAGATTTTGTGGAGCAAGGCTCTTTTTGCTCTCAGAAATTGAACTCCTCAACTGGGATGAAAGGTATGTATTTATAGGCTTAGCAAAAGAGTCGTTGCGTCAAGTAGGTGAGGGTTGATGGATCAAATATTTAAAAGTTGGTGGTTGGTGCACCTGTTCTGTGACCTGCACTAGGCATCCCTGTCATGTCCAATCAGTGTCGGCCCAAGGTTCACCTTTTCATATGCAAATGTTGCCCTCTTGTGTGAAAGGAACGCTTGTTGCCAACAGACAAATATACGATGGTCTTTGACCATTGGATAATGCTGACGTGTCATTCCAACTATCATGGGCTCAAATTGGGATCTTCGGCTTTGTCATGTTACTGACGCTGGGGGCCAGTTTAATGAAAAGAAGATACTAGTTGGGCAAGTAATTTCTCTTGGGTCCAAATTATCATGGGTCGGTTGTATCCAAGGTGGTGCCTCGACCTCATCGGTATCTTCCTTGGATTCAAGGCGCATATGTTCCCAACATGCTGACTGTGTGAAGATTTTATGTAGCAATGGATATCATAAGAATCTAAATTTCTAGCTTGCATTTAGTGAATAATTTGGTGCAGTCTTGAAATGTGCTTGCAGTCATATTGAACGTGGTTCTCTAACATAATCTACTTGCTTAGAGTGTGTAGTTATGCTGGCTGTGTAAAAATGTGTCAAGGGTATGTCACTTGTGTTACATATCATTCAAATATAAATTGAATCACACTCACCAATGCTTGGTGCTATTTTAAACAATCGCTCAATGTAAGGAAGATCTCCCTCCCCCCTGTCGATTTGGGTATGAGAGTTTCTAGATTGTTGGTTAGGAATGAGAAAAGGAGCAGTGCTTATGGTATAATAATTACTTGAGGGTCCTGTCTAATTTTGCACCTGATTCCTGCGGATGACAAGTTGATTTACTCTAGAGCATGAACTCATGAAGAGCAGTATTGCTGTGCGTACAAGAGAATGAGGGATGATCAGGCTAGTTGATTTTTTTTGGAAAATCTGGGACCTTCTTATGAAATAATTTAGGTGAGAAAACCTGATTAATGAGACTTCTCTGTAATTTTTCATGACTGAGCGCAAAGTTGAAGGTATCTGATGAGTAGTTGACAAGTTTCTGTACATCCTTTCGGATTGGAAATATAAGGAACTTTCTTATATAGGCAGAGTGAATCTCATACAATGTGTGGTACAAGAATTTTTGTGTGTTCAATCTCTATCTAGTGACTTCTGAATTCAGCCTGTAACAGGTTGGTTCTGTTGCGAGGAGAACTTGGTGCAGAGAGTCATGAGGGTTTATGCAAACACAGAAAATTTGGTTGGTTATTTAGGACATGCAGAGATTTGAACCAGGATATCATTGCTAAGTTGGGCTGGAAAATTTGGACTTAGACTGATGCATATTTTTAGAAAAATACAAAATATATTCTCAACTTTCTCGCGGACGAGATGGTAAGGTTTAGTAGGCAGGCTGGATCTTACAATATCAGTATCATCTATTAGAAAAATCCCTTCTATAGTTGATTCTCTTTTCTTATTTCTATTCTCAATGTTTATTTTCATATCAACTTTGTTCTATGCAAAAAATTAAGTTAAATTGAGCGCATTTAGAGTGGTAGGTTATACATGTGATGCCAAAAGGCTTAAAAGTGTAAAAGAATTTAAAAGGAATGTCAGTTTTAAGTTTTCTCAAAATGATTTGTTTATAGATTTTTGCATAGAATAAAATTGATAATAAAATAAAAATTGAGAATACAATTTAGAAAAATAGAAGCCGAGAATAGAATTGTGAAAAAAGTGAAAGGTTGAGGACATTTTTTTATAATTTTCCATGTATACTTCCTACTGACAAGTGCCTGTAGTTTCAACATCCTGTTGTTTTTCTGTCTTTTCTATATTGTCCACTATGTAGTAGATTGTATAATTGAAAAGAATAATTGAACTAAACCAGCTTTCAGATTTTCTTTTGTTCATTTCTCAGATATATAGAAGAAAATTATTCAAAAATTCGTGATGTAGAACGTGAGCTAGCTAATCTTTCATTGGAGTTAAAACTCACAGCTGGGTCAAAAAATGCAGGTTGGTTCTGTTCGCAGACTTCTGACTTGATTTTGTACCTATAAGTCTCTGACCCTTTCTGCCCCTTGTTTGATCATATTGCCAGCATTTGAACACTTGAGGAGGAAAATTGAAATTCAAAATGAGAAAGTCCGAGCAGCTAAGTTAAAGGAAGAGCAAGCCCGCAAGGTTCAACCTTTGCACAACTATATTAAATATGCACATATATTTTATGTTCCCTCTAGCTATTTTATCTTTTTCCCCTGAGTATGTTTTGAATGCTTATCAATTGCCTTTTTTTTTTTTGCTGGTTATGGTTCCCGCTGTTGTTTGTTAATGGCCTTTTCCTGAGTTCTAGATACTGTAGTAACTGTACTGTTTGTTGCTGGCATCATAGATGGTCTGCCTGTGCTCGGTAATGGGGAGAGGGATAATGAGGCTCAAACCCCTTTAATTAGGCAGGGGAAATCATTGCTTGCAAATTGAGCTGACTGATTGGCTTGGCCTCTTGCCTTTCTTGTTGCTTACTACTTTGTGTAACTAAAATATATTTTTCTTTGGTGCCTTTAGAGTTTGTTCTTGTACAATAAGTTCTGATCACAAATAAGTTGTAGGGGCTTTTTAGACGTTAATATGTACTGAAGAATTCACCTGACATTGGATGACTCATTGAACAATTTCCTCTCTGCACCTTTCACTTCTTCGATTTTCATATGGGAAATTGTGTCATTCTAGAGCATTTGTGTCAGTGTTCAACCATGACAGCAAATTGTGGATCAACGGCTGCTATCTCATCTGTTCAACTTTTGTTTCTTGGTTTTTGTGAAAGTTTTTTTTTTTTTTTTTTATGGGATGAGCTTCTTGTTAGACAGATATAAATTCCCTTGGCATTTCAAGAACCACGCTAGGTTTAACATGATCACTGGAGTGGGTGAGATGTGTCATGGACCTCCTAGTGGGGAAGCTTTGATATCCACCCAACGGCTAAAATAAGAAGATGGGTGGATGAATGGTAAAGATTAAATAGACATTTAAATCATTTAATATAATTTCTATAATTCATCCACCCAAGTTCTAATTTTGGTTGTTGGTTAAACAACCACGAAAGCGGAATAAAGAATCGAGTTTTATACCTCCCGCCATTTGCTTGCTCTATTTTCGGGGTATGAGATCCGGGCCGACTTTGAGTTTCTGGACACGCCTGACTCTTCTAGATGGTGTATCGGTTGAGTTGGGTGTCAGGGACAAAGCCAGAACGCTTGATTTATAGGCAAAACCATCAAATGCCTTAATCGGGTGTTACGTCCATTAACCGGCCGAGAATTGATAAGTTAATGAATGAGAGAGTTATCAATACTAAATAGACTACTAATGTTTCAGCAATCAATGGTATTGAACGGTAGAAGGAGATCAGGCGTCGAGGAAGACGAAATGAAGAGAAGACGTAATCGGCTGCAATCCGGCTCCTAATCGGCTTGAAGAAGCCAGTCTCGGCTTGGCTCTCGGCTCGGCTCTGCTCGGCTCAAGGACTGCTGAAGTCTATATTCTCCCACTTCGTCCATATTTTACTTGATGTGATAACCAAACCCATCAATTCTCAAACTTAAGAAATAAATATACGAATCATGGCGATAAGTGCTCTAATAATGAGTAATATCTTCCATGTATTACAATATATTACATTTCCCAAGTCATGATCATATCCGGTAACATTATTTTATGAATAAACCCTATGTTTATTTTTTGTCCAACAATTAATGATATTCTCAAATCAATCAATGTGTACACAATTTTGAAAAATATCACAACAGATAAATAGAAATTTCATTAAATATTATTGTTCATATAATGAAAATTACAAAATGGAACTTAGTCTCATTTTTGTTACAAGATTCTTGAACCTCAATGGTAGCATGCCTTTTGTCAAAGGATCAGCGATCATCAATTCAGTGCTAATATGCTCAATAGCAATTTTCTTTCCTTTAATGCGCTCCTTCATGGCTAAAAATTGAATGTCGATGTGTTTATTTTGACTGCTACTTTTATTATTTTTAACTAGGAAAATAACAGCTGAATTATTGCAATATATCTTTAATGGCCTTGAGATGGAATCAACCATTCTAAGTCTAGACATGAAATTTCTCATCCATACACCATGCTTTGTAGCCTCGAAACAAGCAACGAACTCAGCTTCCATAGTGGAAGTAGCAATCAAGGTTTGCTTTGCACTCCGCCAGGATACAGCTTCACCGGCAAACAAAAATATGTAACCGAATGTTGATTTACGTGAATCAACATATCCAACGAAGTCTGAATCGGAGTATCCCAATACTTTCAAATTGTCGGTCCGTCTATATGTAAGCATCTAGTCTTTGGTATCTTGAAGATATCTCGTCACTTTCTTAGTAGCTTTCCAGTGCTCCATACCTGGATTACTCTGAAATCTTTCCAATATTCTAACTGCAAATACTATGTCAGGTCTTGTACATACCTGAGCATATATCAAACTTCCAACAACGGAAGCATACAGAATGTTTTTGATCTGTTCCCGTTTTAAATCATTTTTCGGGTATTGGCTTAAATTGAGCCTACCACCCTTTACAATGGGTGCTATACTTGGTAAACAATTTTTCATCCAAAATATCTGTAAAACTTTATTGATATAGGTCTCTTGAGACAAACCCAGAACACAACGTGGTCTGTCTCGATGTATCTTGATGCCAATGACATAAGATACATCATCCATATCTTTTATTTCAAATTTATCAGAGAGAAATTGTTTCACCTCATACAGTAACCTTTTATCATTGGATGCAAGTAAAATATCATCCACATACAAAATAAGAAAACAAATCTTACTCCCACTGACCTTCTGGTATATACATTGATCCAAAATATTCTCTTCAAAACTAAATGAAGAGATAATTTCATCAAATTTTAAATACCATTGACGGGATGCTTGTTTCAATCAATATATGAATTTCTTTAGTTTACATACCAATTGCTCACCATCATTAGAGGAGAATCCTTCTGGTTGTTTCATGTAAATCTCTTCATCTAGATCACCATTTAAAAATGCCGTTTTCACAAGCTATGAGTTGTAATGAGTCACAATTATAGTACAATGTCATGAAAGAAGAGATGAATTCCATGAGTTGTAATGGAGTCTGGGATCTTGTTGAATTGCCTAAAGGGACGAAATCCATAGGGTGTAAATGAGTCTTTAAAATAAAGAAAGACTCATTAGGTAATATCGAAAGATATAAAGTAAGACTCGTTGCTAAGGGATATACTCAAAAGGAGGGAATTGATTACACGGAGACTTTTTCTCCTGTATTTAAAAATGATTCTCTTCGCATAATTTTGGCATTGGTTACTCATTTTGAGATGGAATTACAACAAATTGATGTGATACAGTACTCTGGAGTGGGCATCTACTGAGCATGTCAAGGTTTAGCCATGGATACTCTTGGTTGCTCTTTTTCTGGTAAATTAAAAGTTTGTGTTAGTTCCTATGCTGAGAAACATATTGACAGAATATATTCTACACAGTTTTGCAAATCAACTTAAATTATCAGAAATCAAAAAAAGGCAAAGTGCTTTTATTCAATCAATCAGTGTAGTAACACCCCCAGGTATCCTTTGCATTATCAGTTGATCTGTCTAGTATCAATAGCTTGTCGAAGTTTCAAATTTTCTGATGAAATAGCTGAAGGAAAATGTTTTATTATGGAGGTACAACAGACTTCATATCTAATGAGACAATATTCTGAAAGCATGGTTTTGAATTTTCGAACAATAGATAAAAGGAAAAAAGTGTAAATGGAAGGTTTTTCAACAAAAGGAATCATCAGACTAAAGGTAGATGCTGTTGTATACTGTGCAGCACTCTGTCACTCAGTATGGTTTTGCTGTTTTTTTAGGACTGTTGGCTGTCCTTTTGCATCATCGAACATGATTACCTAGGCCAGCAGTTGTTTACTGCATTGTGTGACTTGATAACTGGTTGTAATCTTCATTAATGGGCAGATAGTAGATACTTGTTTTGTATTGTTGATTTACTACATTGGATGTCTAATATTTTTTTGAAGACCTCTGATTGTCAGCGAAAGTAAGAAAATGACGGACCACTTAAAATTAAAATTCTGAAGGCATTTTTGTACTGCCAAGTTGCTGCTATCTCAAGCTCATTTATAATGTAATGGAAGATAAGAAAAAAGAGAATTCCTGCACATCTTAAAATTCTCTCTCTCTCTCTCTCCCCCTCCATATGTTTGGAATAAATAAAAAATGAGTTATATATATAGAGAGAGAGAGAGAGGATTTGAGTATCACTTTCTGTGGCTAAATGAATTTATGAATGTCTAGGGTCTGTGTTTGCTAGTGAATCTGTGCTCTAAATATGAGAGGTTTTGTTCAGGGTGAGTGGTCGAAGAAATGAAAGCCTTGTTGGGAGCATGAAGCTTCTCAATTTTGGCAAAGGGCAAGAATCAAGCTTTTGTGGTTGATGATAGGTAGCATTCTTTGAATTCTGGGGACCAGAGAAAGTTTCATCAGAGTTGGACTTACGGAAAGGCAAATAAATAAGTATCACAGTGTTATATTGCAAAGTGTACGGTGAGGCATGTGCAATGTGCAAGGGCTTCGATATCAAAACTGTGAATGAGTTGGTCCACTTGCTATCTGAGGCCTGATTGCAATGGTTGTTGCATGAGAGCGCAGTAGTAGATGTTAACGACAATCTTGGGGTTAGTGATCAGCAAAATCTATCAAAGCGCAACGAGAGCCTAGCATTGATGCAAATATCAGCAGATATTTACAATATGGGCTGACATGTATTAGTATTGGGGACTCTCATACCGATATTTTTTAATACCGCGACAATATGATATGTTTCTATATCAACGATATATCTGCTGATACAGTTCTATCAGTTTATAATTTTTAATTTTTTTTTCTTCTGATACATCTAATATCGATATGTATTGTCTGATATGTCTGTAATGGAAATTGATGTTGGTATTTTCATCCAATAATCCTAGTATTAGTGTCCTAGCTAGGTTTTCCAAGGTGCTTATGCTACAAACATCGCCTCTTATTCCGTATTTCAATGGTTAAATATTATATTGGAATTTCATAATTCCATTCATCTGAAAGTGAATTTAGATGTTTATTCTTGATTGGGGAGGTTCCCTATCAGAGCCGTCTACTGTACTGCATCTCAAATTGGACTTAGTTTAGATCAAGCATTTCCATCCTTCTATTTTCTTCTCATGCATCTATCAGCCACAACCAGTCATCTCAATAGCAGGGAAGGGGGCTAATTTTTTTACCCAAATTAGTTAAACTAGTTCATGAATAATTTGAACTGTAACCGAACCAATTCAACTGGTAAACATGTCAATCGGTTCTAGCTAACTGCTTTGGATTGGTTCATCGATTTTTCAATATAAGATCTTCTCTCAAATTATAAAATACAACAACATGAAATCTATAATGCCAAAATACCTGCCATGTATATATATCTATGTATGTATTTATGTGTATATCTATGTAATGGTCGGTTTAGGTTGCAGGTAAATTGAAACCATAGATGAGAATATTTGTATCGGTACTGTCATTGGTATTGATCGTGATTATATTAGTGTTATACATATCAGACAATAAGTATCAATTCAGATATATCGAATAAAAAAATATTTCTGAAAATTATAAGCTGATAAGGTCATATCGGGTAATATATTGATAATATTAGCCAAACATTAATGTATCAGTCAATATTTTGAATGTTGGTAAATAGATCGGCTATATCGACTGATATAAAAATATATTGTAATATTATAGCGATACCAGCAAATATCGGTATCAGGGGACGTCAATATCAATACATATTGGCGATAAGTATTGTATCGGTTGATGTTTGCATCAATACTTGAAGCTGAGCCAAAATGACAACCCAATGTCGAATTGTGTGGTTCGGTTATCCTATTTTTTTGGTCCAGCTTTGATTATTTTGTTTTTGTTAAAGAATGTCTCTTTGGACGCCTGATATCTTTACAATTATAAGAACTCCCAGCTGTAGAAGATCATGCCCAAAGGTGGATTTTTGACTTCATTTTCTGCCCATTTGAGTGATAATCAGCATAGTTTGAGGTTTGATGTCCACAAGGTTTGCCGTGGTAAAGTGGAAAACTTAATGCAACTTCTTGTGCCAAAATGGTGCTGCTTGAGGATTAGTGGTTATGACAGTGGTCGAATGTGTAATGTATGTAATACAAAGCACACCTTGTTGGGTGAGTAAATCACTTGATGACTCAAAATGGTTAGGTTAACAAGTGGACTGGTGAAGAATAGTGCACTTGGATTTGACAAAGTGCATTTTAATAGATGATTTTCTGGAGCTAAATAAATTGCAAATAATGAATGGAATTATAAGGTTTCATGTTTCTGAAACTCACTTATAGTTGAGTTTTCTGAACCCAAGTTTTAGTGGCAAAAGCACACGGTAGGGTGAAGTTTCGACTAATTATTGTTATTCTTCTTTTCATAGTTGTAGGAAAAGCAGGAAATATTATTTAAGTTTTTATTTTTCATTGATTTAGGAAGTTTCTTTATGAATAAGTACTAGGAGTAGTAGTTGTAATCTTATTTCTATGATTTCTCACTGCATTCCCAGTCATATTCAATTTTTGGAGCAGAATTTGTGTTTGTTTGTTATGCCCCTGCGGTAGGACTCGGAACTATGCCAATGTCACCACTGCATAGCACATCGCTACTGTCGCTTTCGTGTTCACAAAAAGTCAAAATGTTGCACTGGTTGAAAGCATGCAAACAGCATCCAAACACGAAGCAGAACTTAACAGTGTTAAATTTTGAGGTGGACAAATCTTGGAGCGTCCAAAGACTTATTGATCTCTCTCCATTTCTAGTGGCCAAGTTTTCTTTTGAGTGAGGAAAAAGCTTAGATAATTATAAAGTTTATTGGATGTCTACGGAGTACATCTAGCTGGAACTGAAGGGCATCAATTTTGATCAGTTGACCACGCTGCAGCCATTGCAGGAGATGCTGAAAAGAAGGCAACTTTTAGTGGAAGCTTATCGACAGGAATGCTTTCATATTACCAATGCAATGAAGTTGTCTAAGCTACAACTTAAGGAGAAATTGAAGTGTCACGTCCTGACTATGTAATCATACATAAATCTCGATCATTGCGTAATAACGCTGCACTAAAAATTGTTACCAATGTGCATAAATATTTGTACGATATTTAACATCCTAGGATGAAAGTTATCCAGCAATTCATATCAACATAATTAGAGAAATTTGTGCAAGCAAAAAGTGTTCGTCTCTAAAACATTATCCTTAATACAGCGTCATGTTTAAATTATGCACAATTTACCTTTAAAACCACATCAAATTATTAAAATCCAATTTCGAAAATGAAGATATTCAATATTGTCCTCCAAAATGACCAACTCGTGCCCATTGCCACTCGATGTCTAGCCTACCAATCTAAAATGTATTGAGTTTGCAATGGTGATCAACACTCAGCAAGATATGAAAATATGAAGACAATGAACCACCACAACTGTACAATGGGCTATCAAATGGCATATGCCAAATTGCAAAACTTATAAACCAAGGGCTAACAAATAACCCTATTGGCTGAGTCAAAATAGAAGGTTGGTAATCTATATATTGTAACCTTATAGACGGGGCCATAAATTGTTATTATATCCTGTGGGTGGGCCTTCCCAAACCTTCCATAATAAAAATATACTGGATATGTCACTAACTATATTTATCGATAATTTATTTACAATGGTTTACTTATACAAAGGAAATCTCAACAATATTAACATTTTCCTGAATTAATAAGCAAATATACTTGCTCACATGAATTTAGTAGTGATTTTAACATAAAATTCTCCAAATAATGACATACATGATGTTCCACCACAAAATTTAGTATAGTGTCTAACAAATTTCTAGAACTCCAACATTGAAGAGAAAATTGGCCATGCATGCCAACAAATTTGAAACATGAGAGCAAATCAACACATGATGGAGGTTATGAACACAACCTAGAATTTCATCAAAGTGAAGAAAGGAGAAATAAGAAATTTGATAGAAAATGGAAGGAACAAGAACAAACGCAGTTGCCTTAAGTATTTGCTACGAAACTTCTGAATTTTTCCACTGCAAATAGGCCCTTCTTCTTCTGCTTTCTCATTCTCTCTCTTTCTCTTTCTCCTTCTCTTCTCTTTCTTCTTCCTTCTCTTCTCGCAAATCTCATCACAAATGAATGAGGCATAAGCCATCCCAAGGCCTTATAAAACATAAGCCTATTCAAGCTTAAGGCTTTTAATTAAAAGTGAGGTGGGAAATGGGCAGTTGATTTGTTTCTAATTAATTCCCCCTAATTCTCCAGTTAGATGACATGGATAAGGCTATTGGGTGCTTCATTTGGTGCCCAAAAGCGATTAAAAAATCTCAAATGTGCACTAGAAACATTTGTTGTTTGAAATGCAGCTCAAACACCAAGATTCTGAAAATTTGGCGTTCAAATGCCACTGCTGAGCTTCCACTCTAGCAAAAGTTCGAGTGAAAATCACATGAAATGCCATTTTCGTTCAAGCTAAAAATTAAGTCAAAATATCATTTTCTTTCAAACGAAAAATGTAGCCAACATGAAGCAAAAATTTGGAGTGACTCAAATTAGTAAAATAAAGCTTCAATATCTTGTAGGGACATAGTCAAAGTGAAAATTCCCTCAAATTTTCATCCCACAAGCCAATGTTAATAATTAAACATGGATCACACGACTATTGAAATTTAGGACTCGGGTTTTATGAATTGTTACAACTATTGCCAGAAGGGACACAAGAATTTTGGGAGAATCATGTAAGAATGTTCGAGCCTGAAAAGCAGGAAAATCGAGGTAAGTATGATGTGGCAACAACTTTCTTTGACTTGGAGTAGAAAATCAAATTGCGGATTCCCTGATGTAGACAGGTAATAAAAGTGACAGAGAGGAAGGACAGAAAATGCAAATGTGATTGGTTCTCTACTTTCATTTTGAGCTTCTTGTTTCTGCCCTTAAAGTTTGAGGCCAAACTTTTCAGAGATGAAGGAGAATGATGAGGAAGCTCCTAAGCCTTATATGTTTCCTCATAGGCATTGCCAAAGCCTAGGTCTTAGATAACTTGGCTCTTGGTGGCGTGAAGGCTCAACTCTTTATTTTTATTCTTCATTTTGTAGGTGTTTCGAAAATATTAAGTGTAATAATTATGAGCATTTCTGATATCAGTTTATTTAGGAAGTTTCTGAAGGAACAATTTTTCTAGGAATCTCACTGTACTCATCATTCACTTTTTTTTTTTTTAATAGAATTTATGTTTCTTCAGTTTTGTCTCTGTGTTTTGATCAGCCCATTATAGAATGCCATAAGCTATATTTTTAAGTTGCAGCATTTCCTGGCAAATCTGGGCAACTTTTTCTTATCTGTTGGAACATTCAAGCATTGCTAGAACTTTGCAGCTTGAACTTGAGAGGAGGAGATGAAGTAAAAATCTTATTTTAAAGCTTTTAGGACAACAGTTTTTCTTCCTAATGTTATTAAGTTTGGTTTAAGAGATTGGAAAGTTGAAGAAACCAAGCTGAATGCAAAATTTCTCATTCAATCTTTATAATCTAGATCTTCTAGAGATCAGATTGGCTTGCAAAATTATTTTAAATGATAAGATTTGTTGTATTTGAAGATGGTTTGACTGACCTAAGGTTCTCCTTTGGCATGACTAAGGGAAATTTTGCAGGGCTATTGTACACTTGTAGATTTCCCTAAGGCACTTTATAAATTGTTCATTTGCTTGTCCAGGATAGAACAAATGAATAAATTATGGAGAAATAGTTGGCTAAAGAAATTCTATAATCTAATGAGCTCCATTAATTAAGAGCAGGGGAAGTGAAATCTCTTGAAACTAATGTTCTAGAAGTATTTGGGTTGATAACTTGAGGCCATCCCGTCCTTTTTACCATTTTTTCCTTCTTACTACCCTGTGGAAATTGAAAAAAGAAACATTTATGGACAGCATTACCATAAGGCACAACACCTTTGAAAAACATGATTCTAAGAATTCCATGAAGAAACTCGACTTGAAAAGTTGTGTGAGGGCATATGCATCATTGTGTGCTGTGATATCCTTTTATTTACTATAATTTGAGATTTCTGGACTCCAAGAATAACTGATTTTTGGTGATCCGAGCTATATGTGTGCAATTCTTGGATTCCTATAAGGACTTGTATTCATATGTTTGATTGTTGCGGAGTCAATATGATGAATTGAGGGGGCTGTGCCTCTGTCCCAAGACCATTGGATTTATATTTAATGGCCAAGGTGTTTTTCCTTCTTTAAAAAATTATTTTCAAATATTTTAAAGTTAAAACAGCTGGCCATTGGATTTATATCCAAGAGGCGCAGCCCCCTTGCCTATAATAAGATATTGATTTTTTTTTTCATTGCATGTTCAATTCATCCTCATGCTACTCAGTGCTTGTATATACGGTCTATGTTTCAGGTGTGGGAGGCATCTTCCCAAGCCGTACAGGACGAGGAAGCAGTTAAGCAGAAGCTGTGCGATGACTTAAGCCAATTGGTAAAACATGCGTATTCATGTGGCTAGTATAGTTGTGTATATGATTGCTTGTTTCTCATTCTTATCTGTCTAGCTATGACTAAAACTGACTTTTGACAACCCGACAATGGAAGCTTTGATCCAACAAAATTGAATTGGATGCCGTTGGTTTTCAATAGGTTCAAGAAAGTAGCAACTCCCAGTATGCTCGATTGGAGGAGCTAAAAAGACGAATGGAAGCTCTGAATCCAGGCAGAGCATCAACCTGTGCGCCCTCGGTATGTTGATTTTCATGCCCCCCCTTGTTAATGCAAAATCCTTTCTGTTGATTGTACCGATGTCAATATTGATCGATATGTATTGGTTTTAGGCTCTTTGACATTGATATTTCCTCACTCTGTGATAGTATTATAATATGTTGTCAAAGTGGTAATATATCACAGTATCTGTTTAATATGATTGATATATCGGTCAATATTATTCTGTCAACTTATGATTTTCAAAATTTATTTTTTAGATATTTTCGATACTGATACATATTGTCCATGTCTAATACTAATACTGATATTTTTATCCATGGTTGGTTGGATATGAAGAATTTGTTACACTGTTCTTTGGAGATCAATTTGCAGCATATGGATCTTGTCAAAAACAGATTCACATTTAATCTTTCTGACATAGTGTAATAACCATGGCATGTATGACATAAGTTTAATTATAACTTCACATCTTTAAGCAAACATGCTAAGGAGGAAATTGCATTCATCATGCTCAAGGACTTGATCATTCAACTGTAGCTTAGAGGACATGATAAAGAGACGGGTTATGTCTAGAAGTTCTTAGGTGCTTTGAATAGTTACAGATGGGGCTGATAAATGATTGAGTCTTCTGATATGGAAGCATTGAAAGAATTATCGGTATTGGGCCCCTGATATTGGGAAGTATCAACAATGTTTCAATTATGTCGACTGTTATTTTCTGCCAACTCATTTTGTTCTATTTGACAAGCAAAAGCATCCAATGTCGATACATATCGTCCGATACAGATGATTTCGATATGAGTGCGGTGGATATTTATATTTTCATCTATGTATGGAAATGTAATTCAAATTGCTTAATGAAAATAAGTTGAGGGTAGGGTGATTTGAAGTATTGTCACTGCCTCTGATGGGCACAATCCAGGGTTGTAACTTAATAAGATTCAAAATATAAGATTCACCATTCCGGATTAGAGAGTGGTGGTGGAATTGATCTTTCAGTGTGTTTGAGATCGGATTATTTCCTTGACCTTGCCACTGACTGTTCGGACACGCTCTATCTTCATGCTTGTGGGGTCTTGCTCCTACCCGTCAGGGGCAATCTGCTTGTAGCAAGCTTGTGAGTACCTTTCCTTTGGGGACACCGGTTAGGAAATTTTTGCAGGTTTTTGGATCTCACCCACCTTTTGCAGGTTTTTGTGCATGATGGTTCCTTTTTGATGTCTGGGCTACCTGTCCTTTCTGTATATAACGTTTTCACATTTATACAATTATCAAATACCCAAAAAAAGGGATTTCAAAATATGCTTCAAATAAGCCTTTTACTATCTTTTTCAGGAAGGAAACCCGGTGGTAACCGTAACGGCCGGCTCATCCTCAGTTCCTTCCATGGCTCCCGGAAACAATGGAAACGTTCCGGCCACTGATGGACAGAATCAACAGCCAGCCGTTGACGGAGAAGGAAGAGGGAAGAAGAAAAGCCTGTTACAAGGGAGAGGAAAGGGGCTTGGGGGTCTGCCGAAAGGGAGATCGGCTACTTCATCTGGCTGGACAGGGGCTGGATTTGATTCGGATGGTAGAAGTTAAAAGCATCATCTCTCCATGGCCATCATCACTGAAGCTATATATAGGTATTTTAGTTTCTCTAATCTTTAATGCTGCCTCAAGTTATGAATTAAGCTTCTTCTTCTCAATATTTCATTTTAGATATCTTTGATCTCATTGTGATTTGAAGAGTCATGAGCATATTACTAATTATTCATGTCCAGGAATTATAATGTTAATCTTACATTTCCATTTTTCATGATTGCTGTGAGATTCTTTATCACAAATTTGCTTAAATTGCTTTCATTTTTTTTTTTTTTTTTGCACATAGATTTGAATTTGGGAGAATGTCACATCCAATTTAAATTGCTCATAGAATGAATTTAGGAAATCTATGAATGTCACATCCAATTGCATTCAAATTTTAGTAAGGGGTTAAATAGGACAGAGCAGATTAAGAGTCTGTTGGGTTTTAGGAAAACATAAAAGGAAGAGAAAATTTTTTTTCTTAAAATATAGGAAAAATACAATGGAGAATGTTAAAAAAACATAACATTTATGACATGGAACATTTTTTTCTCTTTATTTTTTTGGACAATCAAACAAAGAAAATTTTTATTAATTGGTTTCTTTCCTTTAAAGTTTTCCCAAACCACTGCAACACCTTACACGGAAACAAATTCTTAACCTTATCTCCTTGGATAAGAGTAGAGGGGAGAAAGTTTAATCTTCTCTCTTGTTAGCCTCGTGCTAAATGCTGCCTTAAATCTATCATAGAATGAAATATTGGTATCAGGTTTCTGATACTAATATTTTTCGATACTGTAACAAAATTGTAATATATTTTCGTATCATTGATACATCTATATATCTTAGCCAATATATATCTGATGTTTTACCGATATATCAGCCATATATATCAAACGAATTTCTCACGTTAAGTTATGATCTATAGAAGGCTCTTTCTTTCGATATGTTGATACTGATAAGCACTTTTCGATACGTTCAATACCTACATGGTCAACACAGATATCAATATTGATATTTTTATCCATTTACGCTCTCTTTGAATTATTGTTGAGGTATAATATACAAATTTCTTTTTCCTTGTAAACAAACATGACCTGGCTTGCATCGGTAGTACAAATGTACAGTTTTTATTGCTCCTAGCAATAATAATGCCTCGTAATGTTAAATTACATAAACCACTTTAAAATGTCATGTACTTGTAAATACTTGATTATATTTTCATTATGTTGTACCCGTGGATGAAAATTTCGAAATTTTTATTAGTATCGATTGTGATTGTATTGGTGTCGATTATAATAATATACATATGAGTATTGGACATGTCAAATATAATTTTCTTTTATATGAATTGTAATCAGACAGGAAAATATCAAGAGAATCTATATACATATTGGTCAAATATTAATAAATATCGAATATATCATTCGATATTTTGAATATTTGTTGATATATTATAATATATCACTGATATGAGAATATATTGTGATTTTATCGCTTTGTTGAGAAATAAAGTATCAGGGGCCAGTATCGATGTATATCGGTTAATATTTTGCATATAGGGCAGCACTTCATTATATGATTTTACCTATAACACGTTGGTGTTTGAAAGATGCAAGCCTTATAATGAAATACTAAACTCTCCAGCATCAAAATCATTCAAAGAAGAACAGATCTACATTCATATTATTTCATTAGATTTATGCGGGACAAGCACATTGTTTTTAATCAAAAACCAAATTCCACAAACACACAATCAAATTATCCTGTCGACCAACACACACAATCAAATTATCCTGAACTCAACTCCTCTCAATTTAGGCTACAAATCTCTCGAGCAAAATCTTCTTCCCCATGTACCTTCCAAGCATCATGACAGTAGCTTGAGGATTAGTCCCGGGAGATTCGTAGAAAGTCGACCCATCAATCACCCTCAAACCGTCGACCCCAAACACCTTATAATCCTTATCAACGACCTTCCCAACTTGGCAGCCTCCATGATAATGCCATATTGTCAACACCGTGTCCTTACAAAACTGCTCCAAAGAAGCTGCTGCGCTAAGATGCCTTGGCCGTAGGTTTAGAGGTAATGCGAGCATTATATCAATGAGAACTTGTACCGACATGTTTGGGTATCGAAACTTTGACAATGGTCCTGATTGTATAACCTTAATTATTGTCTCCATGCCTTTGACACACCTCGCAAGGTCCTTTGGTTCTTTGAAGTAGTTGAATTTGACAAAGGGGTTATCGTTCGGATTCTTGGTTTTGAGTAGAAGATATCCTTTGGAGACTGGGCCGATCGTCTTCTCCAGTATGACTCCGACGGAGATGTTTCCATTGATCATAGAGTTGATGAGAGAATAGCCTTTGGTCGAATCCATTAGTGTTTTTTGTTTAGTCTGCACTCGTTATGTGACAGCAATACAATCACTACTAACTTTCATTTTTCATGTTTACCTATTCCACTTGTATGTTTTACTAGTTTGCTGAAACATAGCAGTTATTTAATTATTCCTAGTTATAGGTGTACGATTTCCATTTTTTATTTCGTGTCGGCTTGGATAATTGCAACCAAAGCTGGAACTCTGGTCACACTTGGCCTAGCTAAAGCGCAGGCAACGACAAATTAGGGACAAACCATTTTGAGATGTTCAGTGAGTTGTTTGAAGCCCCGAGCCCAACCCTGCGAAACTCTTTTTGTAATTGGAAATCAACCACCACAATATTGGTTGAGTTCACTAGACATTCCAAAACAATCCAAAACCAATTGCCAAATCAACCAGTTCATGCCGAAGAGAAACAAAACAATCCAAAACCACCTTTTCCCAATCATTCATGGAATGATATATCGGCCAATTTATAAATATCGGTCAAGATACTGATTTTTCCAATACTGTCACAAAATTGTGTTGTGTTGCTGTATAAGCAACCTATTGCGATATATCTTTCGATGCTCGTTATATTGGAGGATATTTCTCCTAAGATTCTAATTTGCCAAAAAAAAAAAAAATTGTCTAATACGAACATTAGCGATACGTGTTATCCTATACCGGATCTATTAGAGTCGTCCCATTTTGATGTACTCCCATATTCCAAATGAACGTGAGGTCATTCATGTAATTTGGACGACTAAGATTATAACATATCTCTAACATATTTTCATGTGTCGCCATAATATTGTTCATTTAAATTGTTGGGTTGAAATATTCACCATTCGGGGTATGAGGGAGGAGAAGAAAATGATAGGATCCTATCATGATTCACCCGATATGGCTGCAACTATTATCGATACATAGTTTATTTCATTTTTATTGTTGAGGATGATACCTGGGGGATGAACATCTCAGTAGATTGAGGTAGGTTTGGATTCCAAGCACTGAGAATGTGTGAGCCACTCGCCGCTTCAATGCAACTCCCAAATCGGGTAATCCCCACCACTTGAACGAGAGAGGTCTCAACGGGGACGGGGGAAGGAACCAAGAGGCCATTCATAGGATTATCAGCCATTCCCTGGCCTACCATCGGCTGGTTTGATACCAAATCGATGCCGTGGAACCTAAGCTCTTCTTCTGGACCAATTCCACTTAACATCAGCAGCTGAGGGCTTCCGATTGCACCGGCTGATATAATGACCTCGACCTTCGCCCCCGCCCGGAGATACGCCCTATGCTTGATTCCTCGTTCGTCTATGAATTTGGCTCCTACAGCTCTCGATCTTTGATTTCCTGCAATATTTCATCAAGGTTATGAAATCAATCAATAAGATTGCCGGACTGGATGCTGCAATAAAGTAATTGGAATTTGAATTGGATGTGCGTCCGTGAAATGAAATATCAATATCAATTACGGTTATGTAATGTGATACGTATTGTTACCAGATGTGAAATAAAATATTGTATGATATGCAAAATATTTGTCATTATATATCTCCACATCAGGCTCTTACAAACTGATATTTCCAAAACTCCCAACAAAACATTAGCTGAGACGCCTGATTGTTTTTTTTCCGTATATCGACTGATATCGGTCCTCAAGGTCCGATTCGTAAAAAGAAATTAAGCCTGATACGTCCGATAGTGATATAGTTGTGACTAATATCAATACGGCCGTGACTGATACCGGTATCTATATTTTCATCCATGGTAACGAACATAACGAACACAACGTTTCGCAAAGCAAAAAAAAAAAAAAGAATGGGGAATATTAGTCGATAAATTATCCATACAACAACATAATATAGTTTGTTAGGTTGTCTAGAAATCTCGATATCGGGAGCCCTATACCAAAATTTAACAGCTAATATTTTACATATCGGCTGAGATTTCATTCTGTCCGTGTGACCAAAGTTTTCGAGTCCTTACTTTGTACGTCAAATAAGACTTTGTGAACTGTTGCATTTAAGTAAACAACGGTCCTCTTTGGATCAGCATACTCCAGCAAATCAGCTGCAGTATGCCGATGCCCATTCCGATCAAATATCGTCCCTCCGGTCTTTGTCCCGTATATATGATCATAGGTGAATCCGTTGTAGGGAATCACACCGGCATCGATCAATCCATCCCGGACTGCTGATTGAAACTGCAACACTTGCGGTTCAAATGCCACCTTCTTCTCAACCCATTCGTATGACTGATTCACCAGCGTTTCATCCCATCCGACTCCTGACACATACTCACGGCTAGCCTTGGTGAAAAACCCGGCATTTATGGCTGAGCCGCCACCTAGTACCCTCGCACGAGCGTTGATGACTCCGTCTTCTGATATAAACTGTTGAGCTGGCGACGATGGTGAGGTATCACCAAGGTTGAGGATAAAAGAGCCCAAGTCTTCGACGTTTTTGTTGCCGTAGGGAGATCCTCCTCTTTCGAGGAGTAAAACGTCGGCTTTCTCGGAGAGTGTAGCAGCTAGCGCGCAGCCTGCAGTTCCTCCACCTATGATTATGTAATCAAAGTATACTACTGGCGGCGCCGCTGTTGCTGGTTTCACAAAGGAGTAGTATGGAGCTGCAAAGGAAGAGAAAGGATGAGGCAAGTAATTAGTTAGTGACTAGAAAATTATTCTGCTATGCTGTGTCCTTTACCATGAGTTTTGTTGGGGTCAGATATGATTCACTGTAAAGTAGAAACTGGCAGCATATCTGTGCCGAGTATAGTCCGGTATTGCGTGAAGGTTTTTGGCGATGTATAAGCTGAGCCGGTTCGACGTGAAACTTTTGAAAATGCAGTGCACCTAAGTAAATAAAGAACGAGATGAGTGCATAAGTTTTTTATTCTTTCTCATTCTCCTAACGGTAAGGATTTAATTTGGTAACACGGATGGTTACATTTATACCAATATATTAAAATGTGTTAGACCTATTTTCTTCTTGGTTGATGATAGTAGGCACAATACAAATAATCTATGCAGCTTCAACATTTCCCAGACAACATAATTTAGCCTATTTTTCGGGGTCTCACATGGGTTTTCCGTTTGATAATGAACTATTGGTTCTAAGCACGCTCTGTAGAATTTGAACCTACGACATCGGGTTTTGGAGACTCACATTCTACCAAACTGAACTAAGAGCGCTTTACTATCACAATAGATAAGACTGTAGAGGAAGAGTAAATTTGATCTTCTACCAAGACATTAACTGAGGAAGCAGAAGTCTTTTTAAAAGAAGTTATTCGAAAATAGATGGAATGTTATGGATCCCTTATTAAGTTAAGATAATATTAATAAATTTTTAAAATGAAGAATCCTTTCATTTTAAAA
>JAODPA010089475.1:0-23983 GCA_025585075.1 Nepenthes mirabilis | reverse complement strand
TTATATTTTCTTGACTTTAGAATAGAGTAGGTTAATAGTATACTATCGAAGATTGTACATTTACTGTAGAGATTTTAAGTAAAGATAATCCCATAGTCTAAATGTTTTTATGATTGAGAGTTGAAGAGACTTTATTTACTTTCCTAGATAACAGTTGGACGTTTATTCTTGAGTTTGCGTCTCTTAGAAGTTTGGATATATTAGATATTTTATTTTTTCTTTAGTGTTTTTAAGGAATTAGACATTTATAGTTGATATTTTTAATTATTAGTATATTTATGATGACAAGTATTATGATTTTAGAAGTTAGCATGATGGTTCAAGTTTATGATTATTGACTAGGTCTGGGTTGCTACATATGGTGTGACAAATCACAATCTGTCATCCAACTCGTCACATAATTTATGAAGCTCTGTGTCTTCTTTAAATCAACTAGAAGGTTTATATAGGTAGCGATATAAACTTAATTATTGCCATTTATTCTCTCCTCTCTTATCGCTCACTACCACCTTCCTTCTATTACTTCCTTTCAAAGCAATTCACTTTATGTGACCTCTCTTACCACAGTGAAGGCACTTGATATCTTAAAATTTGGACCGATTATTACTCCTATCTGACTTGTCGCTTTAGTCCATTGATCTCCCATTCCCTCAATCGCTAGTGGACATAAAGGCATTTGGTTTTTCCAAAATTTCATCATTTTCCTTCCACCTAGACTCATTTATAAATAAAGAAGCAATGATTTCATCAAAGTTGAGAATATTCTTCTTGAATAGAAGTTTTGTGACAATATGATTGCATAAGGTTGGCAAGGAAGCTAAAAACACCAATATCTTATCTTCATGTTTAATCTTCTCATCAAGTGCGAATATTTGCGTCAATATCCGATTGAATACATCTAAATACTTATCAAAGCTTTCTCTTCGGATAGCCGGAGGCTATAAAATTACTTCATTATATACAACCTTGTTATTAGGGACTTAGATTTGTATTAGCCCTCTAATTTCATCCGAAACCTTCGATGAGTTAACTTACTAGTACAATGTGGAGAACTGTTCATTGTAAATTACCAAAATGTATTGCTCAACCTACAATTCGTCTTGCTAAAAACGCTTGCCAATTAATTGCAACTAGTGTAGTTAGCCACCGTTCTCATACAAGATGAAAAAACTGATGGCAACTAATTCATTATTAATTTCATTAAGAAGAACCGCTCGGTTTAGGAATTGTGATAGAGAAATCGGCCCAAAGGAATGAATTTGAGAAACTGCTTTCAGATGGCACTATAAAAGAATACCCCCTCTCAAGACAGGGGGAGAAAAAATAGAAAAAAAGAAGGGGAAAGGGGGGAAGGAAAGATTAATATTCTAGAACTGGGTCCTTTACTTCTTTCTTAGTAACTCATATTTGATTTCTCAGAGTCATTCATCCTTCCTTTGACTCTTAGTTGCTTAGAATTATTGAGCAAAATATACTAATTTATGTATCGTAAAGTATTCTGAGGAGTAAATTTCATCTTTTCAGAGTTCTTATTTGCAATAGTAATATACAAAATCTAAATTGAAGAGTTTATCATTTTAGATTGAATTTATCTAGATTAAATCTAGATTTAAGGTACTTATCAGAGATAGATGCTGTTTGTTTTGGCTTAGCATTTATTATTAGATGTTGAGTCACTTCTTTATAGGTACCATACTCAATAGATATATTACCTAATATTTCATTCAATTTTGATATGAGCATTCACTTAAACAAAGGTTTACAGTGGTGTAGGAAATTGGCCCCTGGAGGGCACTTGTACACATTTGGAATATTTTAGCATTCAGTCGAGATTCATTTCAAATTTCATCATTTGTCAAGTTTAGGTATTGATGTGTCATGAATTCAAGTTTCAAATAGATTTGGGTCAAATTGGTTGTTAGAGACCGATTCCGTCCACTGAGTCTGAATCTTACATACCACAACTACGAGCAGGAGGTAACGGCAGGAGGTTGTCCCATTGTAAATATTCCGACACTTAAATTAGCAAATAACTTTCGAATTAAGAAGGTGAAAGTAGAGAATGTAAGAAAATAAAGAGAGTATTTGAGATGTGTGAGTACTCTCGTTTAGAGAGGTTTTGTTCGCTTGTGAGAAGCATTGGCTCTAAGTATTGTGTTCGTTGGGAACATAGTGACAAAGAGAAAAAGGGAGAGCATTTGTAGTCTGAAAGCGTGTGAGCTTATTGTGGGTGAATAAATGCGTGCCGTGGAGTGAGAACTCCATGGCCTTTTATAGTCGTTGTATTGTGATGCCTTCCTTGTACAGAAGGGCTCGATTCTTGCACTCTATTGAGATTGCTGCTTTTTCTGGTGTGGAGCATTTATGGCAGTAACGGTTGCTGGATTGATTACTTTCCTTCTATGTTCTGTAACTGTTAGGGTTTCCAACAGACAGGAAAAGAATTCTGGTACATTCCTTTTGGGATGTGTACTAAATCTGCTGATGACCGTCATAGTAGAGATTATATTCTATGGAGAGTGCGAAATCAGAGAAAAAGATCGTTACTGGTCGAAAACGGTCGCATGGGCCAAATTGGACTTGGCCCACTTGAGGTCTTGCTCTTCAGATGATCCACTGGTCTTGCTTCCGGTTAACAAAAGCGTTGACCATCTCAAGAGCAAGTCATCCGTCCCGCTCTTGGGCATCTCCTGGCTCATTTAGCCTTTTGTTCGGTCAATGAACACCATTGATTGTCCAGGCGCAAATGGGCCGTTGTGGATCTCAGCCGTTCCTCTTTCTTGGGCCAACCCATTATTGGCACTTATCACTAACTTCTCATGCTGGTGGCCTGAGACTCTGGCCTCTAACATATTCGAGATAGGTCACGAGTGGCTTGGTTACCTGCCTGATGAGAAAATTGGCAAAAACTCTTGGTCTGTTGATTGCGTTGCGTGCAGTAGCTGACCGTAAAACCAAGATTCGGAGAACTGGCTTAGAAGTTCATTAACCGGATTCTTTGGCCGTCTAGGTCAAAATTCAGAGAGTTGACTGAAAGAAGTGTTGACCGAATTTATTGACTGTCTCGGCCAAAATTCGGAGAACTGGTTGAAGGAGGCATTGACCGGGTTCATTGTCCATCTAGGCCAAAATCCAGAGAATTGGCTGAAGGAAGTATTGACCGGATTCGTTGACCGTCTTATCCAAAATCTTGAGAACTGGCTTAAAGAAGTATTGATTGATTCGTTGACCATCTAGGCCAAAATCTGGAGAATTGGCTGAAAGAAGTGTTGACTTGATTTGTTGACCGTCTAGACCAAAATCTGAAGAACTGCTAAAAGAAGTGTTGACCAGATTTATTGACCGTCTAGGTCAAAATTCGAAGAACTGGCTGAAAACGTATTGACCGTATTTGTTGACCGTCTGGGCTAAAATCTAGAGAACTGGTAGGAGTTAAAATGACGCACCATCATGCTGTTGGACTATCAATCTAAAAGTTGGCCACGTATCTGCATGCAGTGAATTTGTGATCCCGGTAATTAATATGCCAGAGGATCCGATTCGACTACACCCGTTCAGGAAGCGACATGTGTCAACAATGATGGACGCACATTTACGAGATAGTTCACCTTCTCCGGCATTCTCACTCCTTTAAGTGGTCCGTCTGTTACTTTTCAAAATTCTCACGCTTTTCGTTGACTTTCTGAAAATTTCTAAATGTTCTACTACATTCCTTCTCTTTTGTTTCGATGGGTCCCTCCGTGATAGAGATTGCTTCTATGCTCACAGCTAGTGAGGTTAGAGAGCTGTATATGGAGTTTAACATTTCACAAGAGATTATTCCTGTGATGACTAGCGGACTTGATAGGACTTGCTTCCCTCCTGAGGGTTGCGTCACTGTATATGAGGCTCATCTGAGGAGTAGGCTTCGTCTCCCAGTCCCTTAGGAATTGCTCGACATCCTCACTGCTCTTCAGGTGCCTATCGCATGGTTTCATACTAATGTCGTGCAATATTTTTGATCTCTATGCATCTTCATGTGCCATCACTCTCGAATGATGATGATCAACGCTGTCAGAGTGATATTCTATTTTACACAGAGTGGGGACTGGATTTCCCCATTTCCCAGAGACCTCCAATCAATGAGGACATTTATGACTTGTTGAAGAAGTGGAAGAATCGCTTCTTCTTTGTGTATGTTACTAAGACGTGGCCCTTGTCACGTGGTTGGGGCAAGGTTTCAAAAGCTCTTACCAGGACGCCAAAGAAGGCAGAGATTGCTGCTGTGGCTAAGTTGTTGGAGTTGGTGAGGAAGAATGCTTTTTAGTTTAGAAAAGATCACTTGGTTTCTCGGGAGGAAGCCAAGAGAGCTCGCTGGGGACCTCCCTCTCCAGTCCATAAATTATGGATACGGTCGCCGGAGGCCTCGCAAAGAAAGAGGAAAGCCAGTGTTGTAGTTAGCGGTGACGCCGGTATGTCTTCTACTGATGTTGCTCCCACCAGTCCAAAACAAAAGAAGGCTGTAGTGGTGGAGCCTTCTTCCTCATCCTCGGGGCCAGGCTTCGTGGCCGTCGGACGTCTTGGGGGAATGGGAGACCACTCAGGAGTTAAGGCGGAGTTGGCTTTGGAGCAATATGACGCCATGCTGCGCACCAGAGCCAGCAGCGCCGTAGTCATGTCCTTGCTGCAAGAGGACTTGGTGGTGCAACCTGCGTTGGCAGAGTCGGAGCCAGAAGCCATCAGGGTGGAGCCGGTAGGTGAGCCATAAGATGAGCCGGAGGAGCCAACTTTGGAGCCACTAGCTGAGCTGATGGAGCCGGCTGTGGAGCCGCGAGCTAAACTAATAGAGCCAGCTGTGGAGTTGCAAGTTAAGCTGCTTGAGCCGGCTTTTGAGCTGTAAGCTGAGCTGCATGAGCCAGCTTCAGAGCCATCTACGGAGCTGGAGGAGCTATCTACAGGAGCCCTTGTTGAACCAGCAGAGTTGTCAGAGGAGCCCGCTCAGGAGACTACTGTTCCTAGCCCTCCGTCGCCAGAGCCAAGGTCTCAGAGCAGGCCAGTGAGGCCAGAACGCAAAGTTTGGCAGGTGAATCTTCACAACTTTTCTTCTCCTTCTTCTCTCTGTTGTAGACACTTAACGTTCTTGATTTTTGTAGGAGGAGAAGATAATGGGCGCAATCTGCAAAGGGCTTCGCCAAAGGGACCTGGTAATCTTAGACCTTGAGGGGGAGATTGCTTGGTTCAA
The DNA here is from genome assembly GCA_025585075.1 of Nepenthes mirabilis. Lineage (NCBI taxonomy): Eukaryota > Viridiplantae > Streptophyta > Magnoliopsida > Caryophyllales > Nepenthaceae > Nepenthes > Nepenthes mirabilis. The sequence goes on along the minus strand of JAODPA010089475.1, from coordinate 18,762 downwards.
GGAGGTGGAGTTGCTCAAGGTGGAGCACTAGGAGAACACAACTACTCTCTAATCTGTACTACTAAGTTTGGAAGAGGAGAATGCCAAACTGAAGGAGAACACCAGATTGAGAGAGGAAGCTGATCAGGCCTTGAGGCACACTGACCAACTATTGGGACGGATTTCATCACTGGAGAATGAGTTGGCCACCTGTTTTCTTACCCATGAGGTTCACGATATGCTATGGGCACGAGTGTGTGAATGTGTCAACCTTAGTCGATGCATTACACGGATGGTTGACCCTAACTTTCCAATTGACGTCCTTGACCCTACAAACTGTTCTACCAGTCACTGCAAGAACCTTGTGGGGCTGTCCCGGAGTAGTCAGGAGACACCGCCACCTTCTCCTGAGGGCTCTGCTCTACCATAGATTTTTTTTGTACCTTTTCTTGCTTGTAGTTGCTGCACATAATCAATAAAATTATCATTTTACTAATATTATGCGTCTTTGCCTTTGCTGCTATTTTTTATTTACTTGTCATTGTGCTGTCCAGCCAACTTTTTTTAAGTTGTTTGTGGCACTCTCTGATAGACTTAAATCCTTGAGAAGATATCAAGGTGAATCCTGATATCGGCACAAGCCTGTTCTACACCCGAGAGTAGAGCTTGGTGGTGCGGCCCAAGTGTGAACTTGGGTGGCCAGCTTTTGAATGGAGCACTTCACCCCTAGGATGTCGACCATCATTGCTTGTGCCTTTGTCATTAATATGGATGACCGTGATGAAATATTATATTGCTTCTAAGGTCTCAACCACACTCTCAAGGAGGCTCTTCAGTCTCGGGAAGCCACCACACTGAGTCGTGATATCTCTGGACCCCGGGGGCGCTATCAAGATTCTTTTTGCTTTTTCTTCATGTGAGGCGTTGTGAGAAATATTATATATGAATACGTTCTTTATTCACTATACAATAATGTTATATAAACGGGCGGCGCCCAGGTTGCTTGATCTAGTGCCCCATTTCATTATTGAAGCGTGTGTTTTCTTTTGTTTGTCAACCGTCATAGACTGACCACGCCATCTCCTTATGTGGGAGGTCGACATGCGTGCTATTTAAGCCCCCTAAGATTTTAACCGCGAACGGGTCACTTGGATAGCCAAGGTTTAATTCGACCATTAGTAGGATGCCTGGATGACCAGGATTTAGTTACAACCATTAATGGGTCACCTAAATGATCAGGATTTAGTTACGACCGCTTATGGGCCGTCTAGATGACCAGGGTTTAATTACGACTGTTTATGAGACGCTTGGATGATCAGAGTTTAGTTATGAGCAGGTAAAAACTCGCCCAACTTAGGGGTAATCTAGGTTGTTTGTACAACCCTACAAATTCACACACATGCACATAGAATAGGAAAAGAATAGAAAGAAAAGCATGGTACGAATGAAACAACACTCTTATTGATTAATATTAATATGTACCTTACAAGCATGCACATACAATATGGATGGCCTACCTATGTCCTCATTGGAAGTAGTGCTTAAGGTGGATTGCATTCCACGTCTATGGAACTAACTTGTTGTTTTAGGTTCGGAGTTTGTATGCTCCGTTTCATAGAATGACGGAGATTAGAAAATGACCTTCCTAATTTAGGGAAAGCTTACTCTAGTTGGTAATCTTGCCCGTAACCTCGATACTTTGCAAGACCAAGTCCCCAATTTTAAAGTGTTGCGCTTTTACCTTCTTGTTGTAATAGCGTGCGACTCATTATTGGAAGGTCGCTTTTCACAATCTGGTAGCATCGTGGGCTTCCTCTAACAAGTCTAGGTATTCCCGAATTTTTTGAGAGTTACCTTGTGGGTTGAAGGACTTAATCCTAAGACTTGAAAACTCAATTTCAACAAGGATTACTGCTTTGGTCCCGTAGAAAAGACTGAAGGGTGTCTCGCGAGTCGGTTCCTTTGGAGTCGTCCGGTAAGACCATAAGACGGAGGACAGTTCATTGACCGAGGAGCCCCTTGCATCCTTTAACTTGGTCTTCAGATTGTGGAATAGCGTACCGTTTGTGACCTCTACCTATTCATTGGCTTGTGGGTATGCTACTGAAGTATGGACCAACCAGATACCTAGATTGGTGCAATACTTGGTGAAGCGATTTCCAGAGAATTAGGTTCTATTGTCAGTCATTATGACCTTGGGAACGCCAAATCTACTGATTATGCTATGGCAGACGAATTCTAAAGCATTATGCTTGGTGATCTTGGCTAGTGGTACAGCTTTCACCCACTTGGTGAAGTAGTCGATACCGACGATGATAAATTTTCTTTGCCTAGTAGTAATAGAAAATGGGTCGAGAATATCGAGCCTCCATTGCGCGAAAGGCCATGGAGCCTGAAAAGTCCTCAACTCAGCGGGCGGCTGATGATGAAGGTTACCATAGAGTTGGCAATTTTTACACTTGTTCACGAAGTCGAGGGTGTCTTTTTTTATCGTTGGCCAGTAGTATCCCTGGCGCATGATTTTGAACACTAGGTTTTTGCCATCGATATGCAATCCACAGATTCCAATGTGGACTTCGCTGAAGGCGTAGTTTGTCTCCTCAGGAGTTAAGCATCGGAGGTACGGAGTCAAGTAGCCATAGCGATATAACCATCCATAGACTATGGTATACCAACCAGCCGTCTTCTTGCTCTGTCTGGCTTTGTTTGCATTGTCTCATAGTGCCCCGTCCGCCGGGTATCTCTCATCTCTGCGTTGGAGACCTGCACGGCTTCCTGTTCCTTAATGTTAGGAGTGCTCAGGACTTCTTGCATGTCCCTCGAGTACTGTTTTAGATTTTTGGCCGCCACTGTTTTAGCAGGTTGATTGGCCTTTCAGTTCTCAGTTCAGGGTATGTGGACTAGGGTCATCTTGTCAAACCTCCGGCTGGCTTCCTTCACCTTGGCCAAGTGAGGGTTGCATGCTGGGAAGCTCCCGCTAACCTGGTTGACGATTAGCTCAAAGTCGCTGTAGACGTTCAGTCGTCTGGCTGAGCACTCTTTAGCTAGTCTTAATCCAACCAACAGGGTTTCATATTCGGTAACGTTATTAATTGTCGGGAAGTCGGGTCTAAGGAAGTATTTCACCTCAAACCCATCTGGGGTCCTCAGGACCACTCCGGCTCCGCTGCATGAGTCCGTAGACGATTTGTCTACGTTGAGGACCCACTCCGGCTCCTCCCAGTGCCATTCTGCATCCTCATCGGGCTGTTCATCTGTCATTGGTATTGTGATCTCGACGATAAAGTCAGCAGATTCTGCCTTTTGATGGCTGGTTTAGGCCAAAATTTAATGTCAAACTTTCCCAATTCGATAGCGCATTTTACCAGCTATCTAGAAATATCAGGTTTTTGGCGCATGCTCTTCTGTGGCTGGTTGGTCTGAACAACTATGCGATGAGCCTGGAAGTAAGGCCTCAGTTTTTGGACGAAGAAGACAAGTTCCAAGGCTAGCTTCTCTGTGCGTGGGTAGCACGTCTCTACGTTGGTCAACGTCTTGCTCACATAGTAGATCGGCTACTAAGAGTCAGAGTCTTGGCGTATGAGGACAGAGCTAGAAGCCACCTCCGACACTGCCAGGTAGAGGTATAGCTCCATTTCGTCCTTGGATGACGTCAGCAACAGCAGACTGGCCAGATACTACTTCAATTTTTTAAAAGTTGCTTGACATTCTGCAGTCCACTGGAATCCGTTTGCTTTTGTCCCCCTTAGAGCCTTGAAGAAATGTTGGTACTTGTTCCCTGACTTAGCTAAGAAATGGGACAAGGCTGCTAGTTATCCGGTTAGCCTTTGGACATCTTTGACACTCCGGGATGAAGTCATGTCCGTGAGGGCCTTGATCTTCTCTGGGTTTGCTCGATCCCTCGTTGAGAGCTGATGAAACCTAAGAACTTTCCTAATGATACTCCGAAGATGCACTTAGAAGGATTCAGATTCATTTGATGCGCGCGGAGCACCTCGAAGGACTCAGCCAAATCGCGAATATGGTCATTAGTAGTTTTGCACTTGATGAGCATGTCGTCGATGTAGACCTTCATATTGCGGCCGATCTACTTTTTGAATATCTTGTTCACTAGCCGTTGGTAAGTGACACTCGTATTCCTTAGACCAAAGGGCATCGCCCTATAATAGTTAGTGCCTTGGTCTATCATGCTTCTCGTCCTCTGGGCTCATTTGGATCTGATTGTAGTCTGAGTACGCATCCATAAAGATCAGTAGTTCGTGCCCAGAGGTCGAGTTAACTAACAGGTTGATCCTAGGTAAAGGGAAGCTGTCTTTTGGGAAGGCTTTATTAACGTCGGTGAAGTCGACGTACGTTTGCCATTTTCCGTTGCATTTTTTTACCATGACGACGTCGGTGAGCCAGTCTAGGTACTGGATTTCTCTGATGAAGCCAGCATCCAGTAACTTCTTTACCTCCTCCCAGATAGAGATCAATTTCTCCACGAAGTGGTTCCTCCGCTTCTACCTAATGGGCTTGCGGTCAAGATCGAGGCTCAACTTATGGACCATGGCTACGGCCGGAATCTCAGGCATGTTAGTAGGAGTCCATGTGAAAATATTAACATCCTATCGTAAAAATGTGATCAGCTCGTCGCACAGTGTCCCGGTAAGTGAGCTCCCAATCTGTACGCACCTCTCCGGGTCCTCCGGATTCAATGGGATTAGATCGGTTATCTCACCTGACTGTGCCTGCCGAAGAGTTGCTTCATCTAGATGGTTAAGTTTTCCTACCGTCTTGGTACTACCACTTGGTGCGATCTGGAACATGTAATATATCCGCCCAGTGATTTAATCACCCAATACTTTACCAATACCGCATGTTATTAGAAATTTTATCTTAAGGTGCGGTATTGTAGTGACGGCTCCGAACGCTATTACGCACCGGCGACCTAGTATTCCGTTATACATAGAGGGTAGGTCGATGACTAAGAAGGTGAGTGTACGACTCACTGTTCTTGTGTATGTGCCTATGGTGACTTCCAATTGGATTGCTCCTTGGACAGCCACTGGTTCGTTGTCGAGGCCATAAATTGGGCTTTCGATAAGTTTTAATTGACTCTTTTTTAGATCAAATTTAAAAAACACATTGAGGTAAAACAAATCATGGGAACTTCCATTATCAATGAAAACACGTTTCAATTGGTAGTCAATTCTATCGTCTAAAACGAGTGCAGATATAATAAGAAGATCTGCATGGGGGAAATTACATGGCTCAAGTCATTATGCTAAAGCTAATGACATTGTCTTTTGTGCGCTGTTTCTTCTGCCCAACCTCCTGCTCCTTACGATCCCCTGGGGTATTGACCGGCCGGATTACGATTACATTGACTACTCCGATCGCGACCTGATTCTATGGTTGTAAAGGCTCTGATTCTTCCCCGCTCGAGGCTCTAAAGCCCTGCCCAGGGTTCCTGATGAACCTAGTGAGGTAGCCCCTCTGAATAAGCTCATCGATCTCCCACTAAAGCGTTTTGCAGTCTTCCGTGGAGTGTCCGGGAGATAGATAAAAATCGTAGTACTTGACTGGATTTTCTCTTTCCGATTTCTTAAGTGGTTTTGACCACTTATGGAACTTCTCCCCATAGATCTGCATGAGGACATTGGAGTATGTATCGATCAGAGGAGTCAGGTTGGTCGGCCCGTAGTCCCTCCATTCTAGTGCTCCAATCTTGTGCTACTTCCAGTGAGAGTGATCATCGCCGTGGTGCTTCCTCTTTCCCATAGTTGGAAAAGAGTGAGGCTGTTCAGTTCACTTGGGATGCTTAGCCTCGTTGGCCTCTTCTTCTACTACTGCGTAGGCCCTGGTGATAGATTCCGCCTCTCGGAAGGTTTGCGAATTCTTATGCGCCAGGTGCCTGAAGAAGTCTCCATGTGATAAGGTAGAGATGAAACTGTCAAGTTTCATCTCTTCTATGAGCATGGGGATTCTTCTCGCCTCCACCACAAAGCAATCCATGAACTTCTGCGGATTCTCTCCCTGCTTCTGCTTGATATGTGAAAGATACCAATGCTACTTCTCTTCTCGGCAGCTGGAGGCATATTGCACCAAGAAGAGGTCAGAGAGGTTCTGGAAGCTCCGGATCTAGTCTGATGGGAGACGATGAAACCAGATACAGGTATCTCCCTTCAGCGTAAGAGGAAAATAGCAGCACATAGCTATATCCTCCAACCCTTGCAGACTCAGATGGGTGCAAAAATGATTGACGTGATCCGTTGGATCAGCGGTTCCATCGTAAGAATCAAGGGTTGGCATCTTAAACTTAGTCGGTATGGGACGGTTCAAGATCTGTGCTGTGAAGGGAGATCTGTCCAGATCCATGGCGTGTTTGTCATCCTTGAGCATGCATTTCAGGATCTTCTTCACCCTTGAATCTGTGGGGATGGAGTCACTAGTTCTTTTGAAGTTGAGGTAGGTTCTCAATTCAGTCCTTTCTCTGACGTGGCGAGTAGCCAGCCGGCTATTGCCACTAGCGGATCTAACGATTTTGGAGGCTCCCTCCTGAGCCTGAGGGGAGGCATTCGGAGAAGAATATCAGGGATTCTTTCGTTCTGGACTCTCCTTTGGAGTCCTGTTGCTCAAACGTTCTTCGAGCCTTAAACGGCTCTGGGCGTGTGAGGCCTCCAGAGCCTGAGTGTTGCCTAGTCTCCTGGCCTTCTTGAAGGGTTTCTTTTTCTTCTGGCCTCCCCTCCCGGAGGCCAGATGAGGGACTATTACGGGTGGAGCCCCCTGCTATGCGTTTTTTTGGCGGGAGTAGAGCATTTGGAGCATTCTGTTCGTGTTGCTCATATTCTCCGCCAGATTCTGAAAGAATGGTGCTGGCACACCATTGACCTGGTTACCAGTAGCATGGCTCTGGTCGGGTGAGGTCACGTTTCTAGCGAGATTGCTAGCTTGCGCCCTTATATTCACCATTCTGACTGATAGAAAGTGATGCTGAGAGAGTAAAACTGAGCGAAGTTGCAGAAAAAAGTGGTTGGCCTTTTGCAAGCTTCCCACAGATGGCGCCAATGATGCGTCCTAGATCTAAACTTTGACAGATTCGGGTTAAATTGGTTGTCTGAGTTTGGTTTCATCCACTAAGTCTGGATCCTGCACACCACAACGATGAATATGAGGTCAGGTGACGGTGGGAGGTTGTCCCATCATAAACACTCCGACGCTCAAGTCAGTAAGTAGCATTCGAATTAAGAATGTAAAAGTAGAGAATGCAAGAAAATGCAGAGAGTGTTTGAGATGGGTGAGTGCTCTCATTAAGAGAGGCTTTGTTGGCTCGTGAGGAGCGTTGACTCTAAGTACTGTATTCGTTGGGAATACACAGTGAACACAGTGGCAAAGAGAGAAAGGGGGAGCGTTTGTAGTCTAAAAGCGTGTGAGCTTATTGTGGGTGAATGAATGTGTGCCCTGGGGTGAAAACTCCATGGCCTTTTATAGTCGTGCTACGATGCCTTCATTATGTAGAAGGGCTCAATTCTCGCGCTCTGCTGAGATTGCTGTTTTTTCTGGCGTTGAGTCTTTATGGCAGTAACGGTTGTTGGATTGATTGTTTTCCTTTTGTATTTTGTAACCGTTAGGATTTTCAACAGATAGGGAAAGGATTTTGTCGCTTCCCTTCTGGGATGCATACTAAATCTACTGATGACCGTTATAATAGAGATTGCTTTCTATGAAGAGCACGAAATCAAGAAAAAAGATCGTTGCTAGTCGAAAACGGTCGTGTGGCCCAAACTAGGTTTGGCCCATTTGATGTCTTGCTCTTCAGACGGTCCACTGGTCTTACTTCCAGTCAACGAAAGTGTTGACCATCTCAAGAGTAAGTTGTCCGTCCCGCTCTTGGACCTCTCTTGGCTCATTTAGCTTTTCGTCTGGTCAACGATGTTCGTTGACCGTCTAAGCACAAATGGACCGTTGCGGATTTAGGTTGTTCCTCCTTCTTGGGTCACCCCATTACTGGCGGACCTATCAGGTATATTGTTCCATTCTTGATTATAGGACATATTAGTGATTAGTTGTTCGTTTCTTTTGTTATAATATTTTCTTATTGTTGTTAGATGTGTTGATATTAGATAAATCGTTTATTGACATTCGTTATTGTGAAAAATTTTTAAAATGAGTTATTTATAACTAAATACTTATATTGTGTATTGTTTAGAGATTTGTTCAGTTATTTCTTTCAAAATTTAAAAATTTTTTCTCGTTAAATTTATCATACAACTTGTACATACCTGATTATATGATTGCTTCTCACGTTTAATCGGGTGAAAAGAATGACTGACATTTGATGGGTTGATTCAAGTTTTATTTCAACTACACCGTAGTTTGAATCCCAACATTCCTAACCGAATTTATTCATGAAAGACCTACCCAGCCCGACCCGACCCATTTGACTAAGGCCCTACTTGGGAATTCCTTTTTTATCCCATAAAAATGATTATGAAAGTTCGAAGATCAGCCATGATATTTGTTCCATTGCTTTTCCGGAAGGTGAATCAAGCAATTCTCATTCAGTCTAAATCACCTGAAGGAAAGAAGCATCCCCATGTTGAAATATATAGAAAGTTCTCAAATGATGGGAAAAAGTCGATCTTGATTTGCTTTTATTTTAACAAGTTGCTTGAAGGAATTTTAAATTATGCATAAAATTTCATCCTTTTGAAAGTTCTCTTCCATTAATTCCACATGGAGGGACATAATTGGTATTTAAAGCGGTCGAAAAAAGAATCGTGAGAAAATTAAGCTGACCATTGAATTGATTTGGAAGAAAGCTTTTCCTTGATTTCCACATATCAGAATCTTTCTTTTTCGCTTACAATACCAAACTTATTTCCCAAGTTAGCCAGATGATAATTTATTGGTCGTGTAGCCTTTGTTTTTCTTTCCTTTATTATTAAAATTGTTAAAATTGGCAGAGAAATAATGTAAGACTAAAAATAATAATAATAATAAAGTATGACCCACGTTCGCCTTTGATAATTTTTGCATAAATAGGTATATAAGTGAGTGGATAAATAATTGACTCTTATTAAAATATTTTATTATGCATTTTTTCCCTCAACAATTTTATGGCATATAATAATTAGTTTAGATATATTCAGGGTATAGTTTTGCGATAAGGACACGAGATAATGTCACTTCTCTTTACTGTAACCCAACTGGAGGGTCTTTTTAGCCTAATTTTTAAAACTTCTCTTTATAAAATTACGAAGATAAAGCTTTATTTATTTATTTAAAATATGGTAAAGAAAAAAATTCAATATATATATATATATTTCTTTCTAGAAACGTTGCACCTGTTTGATTTTGATTAGTCTGTATGATTTTGGCCGACTTTCAAACTTATCTGCGTCTTCGTCTGTATTTTTAAAACAATTATATGTTTTGATTAGTCTGATTGGTTTTGGCAGAAAAAACTTATCTGCGTCTTCGTCGCAGATTAGCTTGTTCATACTGGGAAAGGGAAAGCTGGGAATTTCGGCCAAGAGGTACTTTCTCCCTCGCTTCGTCCCTTCTTTCTGTCTCTCTCTTTCTATCTCCAGATGACAATAGAAAATTTTATTGATATCTGTTCTTGACCTTATCATGCCATCGATGCAAACGTTTCGTCTCTCTGCTTGAGAACAGAGCAAGCAGAAGCTCCTTTATTCGGGCACTAGATTCGGGTAATTCTTGGAAGTACTCTACAATTTCGACAGCATGAATAGAATCAAGGAATTGGAGGCCGAGATTGAGAGATTGAAGCAATCAGAAGCCAAACTATTTGATTCATATGCTGCCCAAACAACCCAACTCGAACAAGCCACGATCTTACTCGAGAAATCCAAGCTGGAAAATGCTGATCTTCGTGGAAAAGTTCGGTCTTCTGGCGAAATGGTAACGCTCAAGAATGAATTGAGGTTGGCCATGGAGGCTGAGGAGAAGGGAAAGAAAGCCATGGACGACTTGGCTATGGCCCTTAAGGAAGTATCAGCAGAAGCCAACCAAGCAAAGGAGAAGCTTTCTGCAACAGAAGCGCAGCTCCAGATTGTCAAAGAAGAAGCAGATAGATTGAAATCCAAACTCAAGTCCTTGGAGGACAACTATAAAACCCTTCTCAATGAAGCAAAGGAGGAGACCGATCGATGGAAGAACACGGCTGACCGGCATAGAATAGAGGCCGAGGAGTCACTCCTAGCATGGAATGTGAAAGAAATTGAATTTGTCAGGTGCATAGAGAATACTGAAGATGAAAAGACTGCGCTTCTAGAAGAAAACAGCAGGCTCAGAGAGTCCTTAAGCGCGGCAGAAGCCATGGAAGAGAAGGCAAGGGACGATAATCAGAAGCTTAGAGATATACTGAAGCAGGCCTTAAACGAAGCCAATGTTGCTAAAGAAGCAGCAGAGATTGCTAGAGCCGAGAATTCCCAACTGAAGGATTCTCTAGCTGAGAAGGATGAAGCTTTAGCTGCTCTAGCCGAAGAAAATGAGTCCCTGAAGCTAAATGAAGCAGCAGCTACTGAAATCATCAAGGAGTTGAAGTGGTTCATTTCTTCAGGGTCAATGAAAGACTTGAACACGTTGGAAAAACCATTGGAGGAAAAGGAGGAGAAGAAGCCGGAAAAGGATTATCAAAAAGGTGGCAAGAGGCTTTCCTTCGATCTGAAAGAGGTTAAGCCCGCTGTTCCTGGCATACTTCCTAGGCCAGAGGATATAGAAGGTGATGTAGATAAGGATGATGCGGTCACCGATTCAATGTTTAACCTTGTGGGAAAGCTGGCTAAGATACCTCATAATAGAAGAACATCGTCTGCTTTCTCAGATGATGGGAAGGCCATAAATTTGGAAGAATTCAATCAGCAGGAGGTACGACATTTAGAAAATTCGGATATTAATAAAAGTTCTCAGAGTAAGAGGAGGGTGTTGCTGAGGAAATTTGGAGATGTTTTGAGGAAAAAAAAACCTTAGCCAGAAGAAATTGTCAGTTTAGAACTTGGAGCTTCCTTCCACCATTGTCGAGCCACGTATTGTTTTGATTACAATAAAGTTTTCCTATCATACTGTAAAATATTACCCTGTAAACTTGATGCTTCTTTTGATCTGTTTATGGCACAGTAATTTTAGTGTTATTCTTGGAACTGTCATACTTCATGCATATAAAGGAATGAATTCAGGTGATTTAGTCCAAAGCATCAAGGTTCATTGTCAGCCTTGGTAATGGTAGGCTGAACTACCTCGAGGTTTTCCTATCATACGGTAAAATATTACCCAGTAAACTTGATGTTTCTTTTGATCTGTTTATGGCATAGTAATTTTAGTATTATTCTTAGAACTATCATATTTTATGCATATAAAGGAATGAATTTAGGTGATTTGGTCCAAAACATCAAGGTTCCTTTTCAGGTAGGCTGAAGTACCTCGAGGTGGGTATCTTGATTAAATGAAGTTTTCCCTGATAAACCATCAAACATATGCATTAATAAACGAGTTAAAATAACCTGCAGACGTTATAAACCTGTTGAACACAAAAATTCATTCAAGATAGATCAGTTGTCGTTCATAGAAGATAGCAGAAAGATCAGATTTGGCAGAATCCTTCAAAGCATTGTAAATGAAACCTAATAGTTGGATAGATGAACCCACCAACAAAACAAGAGAAGCAACTTATCAAAGAATAAGAGCCAGATGAGTTCTCTAGCATGGGAGGTTGATTTTTCAAGTTCAATTACAATAGTGAAAATTGTGGATAAGCAACCAAAAAAATTGCAGTGAAAAATTTCTGCTAGCTGAATGAAAGGTATTGGAAAGATGAATGCGGATCTTAATCAGTTTTCGGTGACAAAATGAGCGTGTACAACTGAATAAAAGGGGGAATGTATCAGGCTTTAGAAAGGAAGTGTATCTTGAGTACTAGTAACTGCGATTCTAATGCTTAAAGTGATTAGGAACTGACAAAGATGAATAGAAATTTAGAGAGCGAAACTTGGAAGCATAACAAAGAATAAGGGGGGTGAGCTTCAAGTTTAAGTAAACTTGTATTTCTTTAATATCAAATATGACTTTTACTTCCAAATTCAATGGGACTACGTAAAAGATACAATTTATCTAATAACTATTAAAATTAAAGTCTAACGCATCCTTAATGTAATGTTTTCCCTACTAAATTAATTAAAATAAATCTCAATACGTCCTGGATTTAGATTACTGACGGATTAGGGTGCTACTTTGTCTTCAAGTCAAGCTCAAGCGGATTCGGTTTTCATACTTCTTGGCCTGGATCTTGCACATTACAACTTGAAATAAGAGGTTAGAGGATCGGCGAGACTTGCTTCTTGGTTTATTCTCCGACGCTCAAGTTGGTAATCTTCCTCACAAGATGAAAGATGCGGGGATAAAGGGGTAAGAGAAATAATGCAAGAGAGTGGGTTTTTAAGTCTGACTCAGAAGTTGTGCTCGGCATGGAGTAGTTTTGTGGTGATATGCTCGTGGGGAACGGCTTTGATGTCAAAAGGGGCAATAATTGTGAAAGAATTCTTAGAAAGCTCTGTGGACAGAGTGTGGTCTCTTGAAAGCTCTTGGAAGTAGCGTTTTTGGGGCTTGTTTGAGTGGGAACATAAGTGTTTGAGGGATGGTATTAGCGTAAATGTGGGCGTGCCTTTGGAGTCTGTCTCAAGAGTCTTTTATAGGCTCTACGCCAGCTTAACCTTATTTAGGCGCCAAAGCTAGCTGCCAGCTAATTTGTGCAGATTTGGTGGGCTAACAATGGGGATTACGGGTGCCAATTAAGGCAACCATGATCAATCAAGGGGATTCCTTCCCTCTTTGAGAAGATGCTGTACGTGGTGAATATTAGGGTTGTCATTATAAGAGATCTGTTGAGTTAGGAGTTACAAATCTGTGGAGATCATGATCAGAGATAATATTTGAGATGCCGGTTGGTTAAGGAAAGTGATCTTCAATGCACGTGAAGGGCATTGTGGGCCTCCCGGATTGGCCCTTGGTCGGTTTGGACTATTCAACCGACTGAGGCATTGTTTTGGTCAACGGAAGTGTTGATCGGCCCTTAGACCTGTGGGCCGGATGCCTCCTGAGCCTGTTGCCGAGTCTGTGGGTCCTTGTACTAGGTTGGCCAATTTCTACTATTCCCACCACTAGCCCTCCATATAGGAAGGTTTAAAATTTTAATTTCTCGCATGTTTATGATGAGACATGACATACCTTATCGTTCTTCCCCTTCTACTCCTTCCCCAAGCCATCCTCAAATTCCCTTCTTTACTGTTTCTGGCGTGATTATTTTGTATCCGAAATTTTCTGCAGATTTGCTAAAATGAGGAATCTCTAACATTTAATGACCCTTTGATCCTTCTGCATTCTATAAATTGAGGGCTCATTGTGCCTCTTTGCATCATATCATGCCTTCATTAATGAAGGGGCGTGGGAGCCTTAGTTGCTGTCTCGCTCTAGTCGCCGTCTGCCAGGATTGGCGGGAGTCTATCTCCACATTCAAAAGCGTCATCCTGGGATGCACTAGTAGTCTGCTTTGGTCACCCCTTTTCATGTGGGGGTCTTCTTTGGTCACCTCTTTTCATGTCCATTTTAGAGCCATGCTTGTCGTTGTCTCTAAGTGGGGTGAGACTTTCTTTTCGTAATGCCTTCGTCTTGGGCAGTGGCTTGCCTTCGGAATGGGTTTGGACTCATCGAGAATTGCTGTCTCGGTAAATCTCCCTACTACTGGTAGGGTTGGCAGCAAGTCCTAGGCTCGAGGCTACTTCCTTCTTATTGCGGGATGAGACTTTCCTTATGTTCTGGCCCCGCCTGGGTAGCAGCCTTCCTTCTTGGCGAGCTCCTATTCTGACTCGTCATCAACTATTGTTCTTGCTAGTCACACTTCATTGTCTGCCGGAAGCATGCCATTCTCTTGTTTGGGTTCCTCTAGTTGATTGCTTGTCTGGGAGTTCGCTGCGGTTGAGTTCCATGTATCCCTCTTTTTTTGTTGTTTTCTTTTTACTGTGTGCCAACCTTTGGTGGCTTTTGTAATTTATAAAAGGAGATTAATGAATAGAATTAGCACTTATTTTTACTCATATCGTTTTTGTCCATGGTTTTTTCTGATGCTATTTTTTTGCACACCGACCTGGGTCGTTGACCAGTTAAACCGGTTGGACGCCGGATTGGATCGCTCATCAGTCATGCAAGCCGTATGCTGGTGTTGATTGTTGACCAATCAAACTGGCTAGATATCGAATTGGGTCACAGACCAGTTAGGTAGCCGAAGCTGAATTGGATCATTAACCTGTCAAACTGGTCAAATTCCTGAGTAGACCATCAACCTGTCAATCTGGCTCTGAGTTCATCATATTTGCGTGCCATCGATTGGTGTCCTCGAGAAGTGGAGTGTAGTAGCTTAGGAGGTTGCGCCATTCTGACTTATAACCCATCTCGACCTGCTATGTGTCTGTCGTTTGTATGGTGGTAGGTTGTCATTAATGTCACTGGACGATTGACGTGCCTAGACGTCCTCCAGTGCTGACACGTATCCGGTCATCATGCGTGTGCCTTTTTGAGGCACCATTTGAAATTTGTACCACTTCCTCTATAAAATGATGCCCCTTTGTCGCCTTAGGTACTTCTTCCTCTTGAGTCCATTTCTCTCTCATCTCTTTGTGCTTTACTGTTTTCTATTTCCATGGCTCCCAAGGTTGACGCGATTTATTCTGTTTTTGCTGTCACTGACATCAAGCAATTGTATTTGCAGTACAACATTCCGACCGTGATTATGTATGCTGTGCCAGGGGAGTGTGATAGAGCCTGTTCTCATTCAGACATCTCCATCACTGTCTATGAGGCACACTTGTGGAGTGGTCTTTGCCTCCCTTTCCCAAGGGAGTTGTACGAGATCTTAGTGGCCCTAGAAGTCTTGATCATGAGATTATATGTGAACGGCATTAGGTATTTGTGCTTTCTTTGTATGTTTCTCCATCACTAGCGGAGGGCATTGACTGTGGTGGCCGTGGAAGTTATCTTTCGATTCTACCAAAACGGGGACTAGATTTCACTATCCAAGAGACCTGTCTATAAATGGGGTGATCCCTGATTCGATGAAAAATTGGAATGACCGATTCTTCTTCATCAAGGTCACTTCCATGATTGAGAAGAAACTCGTCTGCATGTTTACATATATGTTACCATAGTATTAGGTTAGATCTTACAAATTGAAAGTTGAATACATGTTGATGTGTAGAAAAAGTTCAATCTTATAAGTATTATTATTGATCTTTTAGAGAATTTGGTAAGGATTAATCTTCTTTTCCTTGGATTTGTTGTAAGTACCTTAGAGAAATAACTCTTTCTTTAAAAAGACCCACACAAGTTCTCCTTCATTAAAGACCGTAACCTGTTGATGAACATTGGCCATTTTTAATATCTTACATTAAGTCTCTTGAGTTTTTTTTTTTTTCATATATCTTGATGAATTTTGGCCATGAATGATATAAAGTATTTGGCCCTTTCAAGCAAAGAAAGATTTAGAATAGGCACAAAATCTAGATTATGTAGTGGTGACTTACAATATAGTACTTATTCAGATAGAGTAACTACGTAATTAAAAGAAAACTCTATTTATGAAAGAGTCAAATCTCATTGTTTGTGTTGTTTAGAAGCAATGCTCAAAGTAAAATTTTCAATGTCCAATTTATTATTTTGTTTGTCCATCCATTTGGGAATAATAAACACTACTATAGCACAAGATCGTACCAATCATTTTCCATAAAAATCTCCAAAAGTGGCTAAGATATTTGATATCCTTATGTGAGATAATAATTTTGGGGATACCATAAAATTTCACAACTTCATTAGAATAAAGACAAGCCATGTATGAAGTATCTATAGTCTTCTTTGTGGAATGAAATGATCTATCTTAGAAAAGTGAACAATAACAATAAAGATGGAATTATTACCTTTTTGAGTTCTAAATAATCTAACCACGATATCTATGTTAACATCCTCCAATGGGCCTTTCAAGATAGGAAAGGTATATAAGCACTAGTGTTTTGTATTTAACCCTTACATGTTTAACATATCTTGCAACTTTTTACAAAATGAATCATGTTTCAAAAAATGATCCGTTAACAATATTTTTCTATAATCATTAAGACTATCTTGTCTCTTCTATAGTATCATCACAAACATCTTGCATGCAATTTTTTAAGAAGATATTCCTTAAAAGAGCACTTGAGAATACACAAGTAAAATTTTATTATAGAGAGTAATCATCGTGAGATTGCTCTTGGAAAAATTTTTAAATTTCACCAAAGTCTTCATCACCATCATGTATATCTTTGATTGTTCCGAATTAAGAAGAGTCACATGCCTACTAAGGGCAATGACCACTTTATTAGAACTCTCACTTTTGTGTTTTAACATAAAAAAATATATTCTTGTAAAAAAAAAAAATCTACTTGGTATGTCGTCAATTGAAGTTACCATTTTTCATGTGTTGAAATAATTTTTAAGTAACATATTACTTGATTTTTGGTTCATCAATTTAATGATTAATTGGTTCATCACCTCGTACTTATCCGACTCATCAACCAGTTTGGTAATTGACCGGTTCATCAACCGGTTTGGCTAATAATGGAATCTTGCCGGTTTTAGGAGCCGATTGATCATCTTTGCTAGTTCACCATCATGTATATAATTTAATGACTGGTTCATCATTTAATAAAGTACTTAAAAATCGGGTCATTTTCTTAAATTATATACTAAATTCTCAATCGGTTTGTTGAAATTGGTTTATTACCACTTTCAGCAGCCGGCGCTTATAATGGTCAACCGGTTCACATGATATTTAGCCAATTTACTGTCGTAACATACCATATATGACCGCTTCATCAATATTTTTCTAACCGATTCACTAGAATTTATAGAATAGCAAATTTGGTGTAGTGGTCGGTTCATGTACATCATTAGAATTTGGCACCGGTTCAGTGGCCGGTTCACTATGTAAAATTATTCATACTATATTTTCAGAATTAGTACATAATTTTGAACCAATTCATGTAAAATTTCAAGTTTTATACTTGCCTAGTTCGGCATTATACACTGATTTTCGATGCCAAAATTTGCATCTAGCCGGTTCAGCAACATTTAGTTTCCTTTAGGTTGAACTGGCCAGTTTTTCAAAAGAGACTTCAGTATCAACTTTATAACATATTAGCCGGTTCATTAAAGTTTCTAAATTAATTTTTATAAGGTTTGAACTGGCCAAAAATCTTGGAGAAAATATCAGCATCAGCAGCTAATCATTTTCATTCGGTTTAGCCAGCAGACTGATTTTATCTTCATTGAACTGGCTAGTTTTATGAAAAATAATTTTACTACAAAAATATAGTGATTTAGACAATTTCATAAAGTTTTTACATTAAAAATTTTATGAGATGAATTGATCAAATATAGCATATAAAAATCAAAATATTAGCATAATGCAGAAACCGACTTCCATGGAACATGAATATGATTTTTGCTTATTCTAACATGATGGGAGTAAGGATTTAAAGTATTGGAATGACAATACTTGAAGATAATAGTAAGAATTCATCAACAATAGAAGGAAGTGGCAGTGTTCTTGCCTGAATTAATTTGGAATTTAATCTAAATTCCTTAACTCACAACCGACCCCCCTCTCTTTTGATTCTGTTTTCTCTCTCTGTTTTGATCTATTTTTTCTCCTGTTTTCTCTCTGGTTCTTTCCTCTTTCTTTTAACTTTTACTTAATTTATTTACATATTAACTTAGTTGAGTCAATCCCAGATTAATATGTTGCTGCCACTTTTCGGTTTGCTGTTCAAATTAGCTTCCTTCTCCTTGCTGATTCAGCTCAAGTTTAGCTGATCTGTTGCTCCCTCGGTTAGCTACTTATTAATACATTATTGGTGGATAAAATCAGCTGAAATTGATACATGTTTGAGCCTCTAATATGCTGCATGTCTTTCTCCCTTATGGTGCCTTGTGTTACTCTAATTCCTCATTAGTTTATTTGTTAGTGGAGTTAGTGGTGTTATGTGGTGTTCTTCCTCTCTAATTTCTCATTTCCTAAAATTTTAGCTAAGTGTTGAGCCATGTATACATTGATCTCCTAATACCATGTGTCCCTTTTACAAATTTTCATTAATTTAACGTTAGTGGGGTTCGTGGAGTTTACCTGAATTTGTTAAGTGTTGGTCGTGTCCCTTACTTCCTACTTTACTCTAATTTTTCTGAGTGTAGTAAAATTTCCTAAGTGTAGTAAAACCTTGCTGCTATTGTCGGGTCCCCTTTACTACTATAATTTAGCTAAAAATTTGGTTATGTTGTTGTTTGGATGTTACGTCAGCTATCGGGTTACTCTCATACCGACCGTACTATTAATTTTACCAATTGAAACTAAATCGATTATAAAACGGGTCATTTGATTAAATTTTATACCATTACAGTGTCTGGGATTAAATGTCGAATTTTCAAACTCATAGCATAATTATTAAAACAAATATATTCATGAAATTTCAATACTTATATTACTTGTTACTATGCTTAAGTGCTTTATATCCAAGTTCAAGATAAACTTCCTTTGAATAAAATAGGACTACCAAGTTTGGAGAGCTTGAGTGCTTACTTAGAATTCCATGTCATAAGTGGAATACCTCTTCTTGGCTTCATTATACTTTTTGCTAAAGAAGGCAATGGGATAGCTTTCTTGGCTAACGGCTTCACTTGTTAGAAATGGACCATTTATTT
>JAODPA010089464.1:0-23983 GCA_025585075.1 Nepenthes mirabilis | reverse complement strand
GAAATGTTTACGTGAAATTATATACATGTGGGTTGGTATATTTATAAGTGTCTGGTGAGTTCAGAATAATATTAATCTGTTAGCTGATTACTCCTATACCGCATGAATGAATTTCGATAAATTATTTTCTGCGTAAATTTTGTTGCGTGTGTACATTCCATTGGCACTCTATGGATAAGTAAAGGGGAGTGTATGAAGACTCTACGGTAACCGGGCATATGGAAGTCCTTGGGACCGTAGAGTAGTCTATACTTTTTCAATACTGATTCTATTTCGGAGGATTGAGGTCGTTGATATTGAGAATGGATGCTTATAATTTAGTGACTATTATAGAGAATGATATTTGGGATATTATTGGAAAGGGGCATCGAAAATGGTATGAGCATGCTACGGATACAGCCTCTAAGAGGACTGTAGGGGTAGTGTGGATATTATGAATGACCTCGTTGTATTATTCAGCCGTTGGGGGCGTAAATACACAGCCTTTGGTTCATTATGGTAGAATAAGGTCAGGGGGATTCTTGCTATCTCGTACAGTGGTAACCTCAAATTGAGCTGATAATCAGATTCATATTATTTCGTACAGTTAGTCGAGAGGGATGCTTATAATCTAGTGACCATCGTAGATGATGATATTTGGGATATCATTGGCGAGGGGTATCAGAGATGATATGAGTATGCTACAGGTACAGCCTCTGGGAGGATTGTAGGGGTAGTGGGGATACCATGGATACCAGGTAATCTCATGGTACTCGTCCAGCCATCGGGGGTGTAAATACGTGGTCTTTGGTTCACTATGATAGAATAAGGTCCGTGGAAACTGCTGTCATTCATACAGTTGTGATTTCGTATTGAATTGATGATCGGATTTGACAAAATCCATGTTGCATCGTTGATACTTACCCGTTCGCGTGGCATTCGGGTCTTGGACAGTGGTGGTTATATTACCTGCTCTGATTGATTTTATTCATTATTTTATCGTCCAATATGTGTTTTATTGTACTCCTCTATTATTGTTCATTTTTACTTACTGGGCATTCGGCTCATCTTTGTGATTTATTGGCTCCAAATTAAACAGGTTGACATCAGGATAAAGAAGATCACATGACTTTTGGGTAGCCACCAGATAGAGATGATATCAGAATTCGAGGCTCTCCGGATGGGGGTTTGAGATTTTTAATTTAGTTATTGTTCGACTTGTATTAGATTTTCTTTATGAGAATTGATATTTTGGGACATTGATGTCGTTTATGGAAGTTATTATTATCGCTAATATGGATATTTAATTTATGATGCATTTATGAGGATTATTGATGATATTGAGTAAATTAATGAAGTGTAATTTTTAAAATTGGGGATGATTTAAGACTTTTACTGTAACGGTCCGGGTCAGGTTCGAGGATCCAAACCCAGGTCGTTACAGTTGTACATTGCACTATTGAATCACAAGACAGAATTGCATCAATCCTGACTAACTTAGCCACACGGTTCACATACAAAGGTTTAGAGAATCCCAATAACAATAGTCTAATAGCTTAGTTAGAGGGTCCAAATGATTACCCAAAGAATGAAATGCAAAATGCTATGGAAGGAGATGGATCAATAAACTCCTCATAGCATGGGAGTCAATTCTCAATGGAAATTCTCTCAACCCTCCTTCTCACGAGTAAGAGAGAAATACGAGAACTTCCCCAAAGCCTCAGCCTCTTGCAGCAAAAGCCCTCTTCTCATCAATGAGAAGTCTCGCTTGAAGAAGTCCCTATGGGACACATCATCCACTTGCAAACTACTATGAAGTGAATGATCTTTTCACTAGTGAGCACCAATGACCTTGGACTAAATTAAAAGGTTGATCTTTATTGATGCCCCAAGCTTGTGAGAACTTAGCTCGATGTACATAGTCTAAATAGGTAGCATGCCTAGTTAAAACAAAAATCACTAGACAAAATGAGCTGGCGAAATAAGGACAAAAATTGCACTCCCAAAAAAAAAGAAGACAAATGACCAAAATGGAAGAGTGTCCTTTAGCAGCTCACACTAACAAAGTGCACGCCTACGAACTTGAAATGTAAGGTGCAAGATAAAGGCCTTTTGCATCTAGAAGAGATGAAATCAATCTTCCGATAGTCCGCTCCATATCTATGGCAACGATATCGGTGATGAGTGGCTGTTCCCATTATAAAAACCACTAGACAAAAAGAGTTAGAGAAACAATGACAAGACAATACTCCCCCAAAAAAAGAAGACTTGAATGACCAAAATGGAAGAGTCCCTGGTAGCAGCTCACACTAGCAAAGTGCAAGCCTGTGAACTTTAAGTGTAAGGTGCAAAATGAAGGTCTTATGAATCTAGAAGAGATGATAGGAAGCTTCCCGTAGTCTGCTCCATATCTATCGCAGTGACAGCACAAGCTGGCAGCTATCCCCACTAGAGCAGCGTCAACAATCCCAAAACTGTACAGCTGATCACCTCTTCTTCTTGAATATGTTGTAAGGAGAGTTGAAGCTATGGCAGTATTGACTCTAGTATCCTGGGATGATTTCTGCCCCTAAATATCATTAGTCTGAAGCAAATCATCACTCTTTGAAATGCCAAGAATTCGAGCACCAATTGCCACCCAGTAAAGGGGCCCTGCAAACAGTAGTATAGCATACAAGCGGAGAAGAAACTCTCTCCTAGAGAACAAGTAACTTCAAAGTAAAGCTCTCGTGATGTAGAACTCATGCATTTTCCTGAGTTGCAGGTGTACATAAGGAAGGAGTTTTCCTAACATCAGAGTTGGCAACTATAGAAAAGCGCAAGATAGTCATGCTGTTGGAGCAATGTAGAAAAGAATAAAGTGAAGTCAGCTAATGAATCGTCCAACTTCGACTTGCATTGTTAATCAAACTAGAACTAGACAACTAATCAGATAAACACTCCCAAGACTTGAATTCAACTCTTGAGGCTTGCAGCTAGTGATAGGTCTGACTAAAAATAAAGATGATCCAAACCCACCACTCTCGAGCTGAGTTTAAATGACAGGTTTAGGTTGTAAGAAACTATGCTGTCAGCAGCCTAGCATAGGAATCAGGCCGTCATCAATTGGCTCAAATTCGAAGGCCATGGCTACAAGCCAAGTGATCATATTCTGGATGATCGAGTGATTGAATTGTCAAAGAACTGAAAAGGTCAAAGTATTGTTATCCTAGAAGCCAGTCAAAAAAGATAGATCAAAAAACATGAGCTAAGGAGAAAAAATTGTCAAATTCGATAACCAACCCTCAATACATAGCTAATTTCTTGATCCTTTGATAGTAAATCATCAGTCAAGTCGGTCAACAAGTCTTTTTTTTTTTGGTAAATAAGAAAATTATATTAAGATATAAAATTTACAAAAATCTATATTCTATCTTCAAGTGTTTTGACAACTTGGATATAGAACATAGAGGTTAGGGCATCCCCCGAGCGACTTGACACTATTCATAAATAGCAAAATAACAAAAGCAGTGGCGCTAAATATGTAGAATAGGAGAACGTTTCTTCTTACGCCTTTTAGATTTTTGGAGGCTAGAGTTGGGTCCCCCTCTTTCAGAAGAAGGTGACAAACCATCAGTAGGGAAAGGAAGAGGAATATCTGATCGAGCTCGAGGAGCATCAAATTACTTTCGCATTTCTGCAATATTCCTTCTCAACTTGCCAATACTGGTGCATGGCCTTGGTTCCCCAGCATGTTGGTCAACTGGGACAACATGGTGAGAAGAGCTTATTGCAGGAGAGCCTACTACCTCATCGTGACAAGATGATCTGCCTAGAGCAGCGAACCGCTCTTCATCCGTAATGGGTTGCATGGAAATGAGGGCTGCACATTTTCCATGCTCATCATCACCAGCAGTATCAATTCCACGCTTTGTTATATCTGCAAATGAGACTGCAATGTAGCCAGCAGCAGGGTGCCGCTCTTAATTTTTATTTAAACTGCACTGCTGCACTGGGTGCATACATTCAGGTTCTTGCTTTTCAGGGAATAGCATTGAATCTAGGATTAACTCAGAACATGAGAACAGCACTTGCTTGTCCCTCGGGTTCAGACCAGCATCAGCATCCACAATCCCTTTTACTACAGCAGTTGATATTTCATCCAATAAAAGCATCCCAATTGAGCTAGATTTCTCCATTGAAGAGAGTATGTTGCACACAACAGATTGGGTGTTGCCGCTGCTAATAGGAACTACCCTCATTCGGCAGTTGTGGAAGCCATTATAGGAATCCGTATTGTCAGTATGGGCATTGGCCTCTGGGGCTTTATCAGCATACGGAGCTGATGGAAGTATAACTTGCATACACTGTTGCTTACTATCATTAGCATCCCAGCTAATACGAGCTTCAACCATATTTGGCTTTGGTATCACAGCATCAACAGATGGAGGCTGGTTCAGTTCAGAAATATCCCCAATCCTGCTAAACAAGTGGTCAAATAGATCTGGGTAGCTTTCCTTATCATCCCTCACTGCCAAATTCATCTTATGGACATATGAAGGTTCCATCAGGTCATCAGAAATTCCAATACTTCGGTTAGCCTTCCCCTCCTTAGCAGTAGCCTGTTGCACATCAGCAGCTCCAGGACCCTGGAGGACAGCAAGGGGGTTATTAAGACGTGTAATTGCTTCTTGATCACCCATTACCATTTCCAGAGAAACAGCAGCATGATACGGACAAATGGCAACAGATTGGACGGATTGCAGTTGCTCATCAGCCTGCCGGATATCCACATTCTGTGGGCTGTTTGCAGCAACATGTTCATCCTGAAACACTGGAGCCGCCTGACCAATCGCAGCGTCTCATGGAGCAAATCTAGGGTCAGGCCGATCATAACAAGACACTTTCTCATAAGATGGATCAATTTGCTGCTTAATGTCAACTTGATGACTGTCCATCACACCAGGGGCTTCTTTATACAGATCCTCGTCAGATTGTAAGACAGCAAAGAGATTAGATGAGCACTCCGCAGAAGCATTTTCAAGCATACTCTGCTGAACTCCTTTCGGATTCTTCCTTTTAGGGGAAGGTTGAACCAGTTTGGAGTAGGGGTTTTTCACTTTCCTACCCGTAGGACAAAACTCCATCAGAGTTTTGCATTGGGCAGCATTATGCCCACCCTTCCTGCAACTGCTACTCCTCTAGTATTTCCATTGGTGTTCAACCTCAACTTTCACAGAAGACTCCTCCCCATTAGCAGATATCGTTCCAGGGGTCAATCTGATTTTTGTGGGAAGAACCGCATCAATCCTCACTACAACACAAACACGAGCAAAATGCATGCGGTCCAAGTTGGCTGTGTTATCATCCAAGTGAAGTGGTTTGCCCACCGCACTGGAAATCAAACTGAGCCCCAAAGGGGTCCAGTATTCAGCAGGGACATTTCTTAGATTAATCCAAACCGGGAGAGTTTTATGGCCCTCTTTAACCATGGGCATTCCTGGTTGCCATCATTTTAGAAATAGTGGTTTTCCCTCAAATGCCCAAGGGCCCTGGCAAGACAAGCTTCCAATTGAGCATCAGATGAAAATCTGAAAAGGAAGAACCCATTGGCATTCTCCGCAACATGATAGATGCCAAATCGCGCCCATATATGTCGTACAATATGGCTAACAGTATGAAAATGTAGAGATTTGTCAGCGAAGTAACCAAATAACATTGTTCCCCAAACTTCCTTACTTTGCTGGATAACGTCTGGAGGGGAGAAATAGATGCTACCTCTCCCTCAACACTCTGCGGTGTTGGCCGAAAATGGGGCGGCCTACCAACACAGGCACAAAGGAATCGAAGAGAAGGAATGAAAGTGAGAATATTGACAACAGATATTTACGTGGAAAACCCTTCTCAATCAAAGGAAAAACCACGGGACGTTAAATCCGTAAAACTGTACTATGTATGAGATAGAGATTACAAAACAGGAAGCGGAAATACACACACAGTGGGCCTTCTTCCTCTCATCTGTTTTTCTTTCTTACTCTCACACACTCACACTCACACTCTGCTCAGCTCTCTTGCTTACAACAACTTCTTTCTTTCTACCGCCACACTACCCAGCGTGCTTACACATATATATGTATACAAGAATATACAAAAGGACTTGACAGCAGCTAGACCACCGCGTCGTCTTTCATGGTTGGTGCACAGTTCCCAAGACGTATGTTTTAGCTCAGTAGCAGGTGGCGCATGCCTGCAGTATTAGAAGACAGATCTGTTGTCTTGAGTTTTCAATGTTACCTAAACAGGCAGGTCAACCTACTCCTTTTCAGACATGGCAGGTGCTCTGTGTTACCTTAATAAGCCGGTCAACCTTGTTGACCGTCCTTCCAAACAGATCGGTCAACATCCTGTTGACCGTCATCCCATTCAGAACGGTTAACATTATGTTGACTGTCTTCACAGTTGTCTTGAGAGTCGTTAACAAAACCGGTTAACTTGATTTTTCAGCCGGTCAACGTCCCGTTGACCGGAACTTCTTTACGAGAGAGATTTCCAACAAACTTCCCCTCTCGATCGTAAGGAAGTTAACTCCGTTAGCCTGGCCATCTTGCAGCATGTCTCATTTTTTCCTTTCGGTAGAATCTTCGTCATCATGTCTGCCACGTTTGCTTCCGTGCTAATCTTGTCCAATGACAGAAGACCTTCCTCCAACACCTCTCGCACCCAATGATATCGAATATCAATGTGCTTGGATCTGGAATGGAATGAAGAGTTCTTACATAGATGAATGACACTTTGACTGTCACAAAGTACCACATATCTTTCCTGTTTGATGCCTAACTCTTGAACAAACTCTTTCATCCACAGCATCTCCTTACAGGTTTCTGTAACTGCAATGTATTCGGCTTCAGTTGTGGATAGAGCTACACACTTTTGTAGTTTGGATTGCTAAGAAACTACACCGCCCACAAATTTTACCAGGTAGCCCGATGTGGATTTGCGTGTGTCAACATCTCCGGCCATATCCACATCTAAGTATCCCACCAACTGCGGTTTGTCACTTCCAAGATACAAGCACATCTTGGAAGTTCCCTGAATATATCTCATGATCCATTTCACTGCAGACCAGTGCTCCTTTCCCGGATTGGACAAAAATCGGCTAACTGTCCCAACGGCATATGCTATGTCCGGTCTGGTACATACCAGAGCATACATCAGGCTTCCCACAACTAATGAGTAGGGAACGCCTTTCATGTATTTCTTCTTGTCATTCGTAGTCGGGCATTGATGAGTGCTCAGCCTGTAGTGATTTGCCAACGGTGTACTCACTGACTTTGATTCTCCATGTTGAATCGTTGGAGCACTTTCTCAAGATAGTTCTCTTGTGACATCCACAACTTCCTTGCCTTTCGATCGCATAAGATTCTGACTCCCAGAATCTGATTAGCCGATCTAAGGTCCTTCATGGCAAATGACTGTCCAAGCTGCTCCTTCAGCTTCTTTATCCGGTTACTGTTACGTCCGACGATCAACATATCGTCCACATATAGGAGAAGGACAATAGAGTCATCATCCGAGAATTTCTGTATAAATACGCAGTGATCACGAGTTGTCTGCCGGTACCCCTGACTGGTCATGACTGACTCGAATTTCTTGTACCACTGCCTAGGAGCTTGCTTTAATCCGTACAAACTCTTTCTTAGACGACAAACAAGTTTCTCCTTCCCTTTGACTTTGAACTCTTCCGGTTGTTCCATGTAGATTTCCTCCTCAAGTTCACCATGGAGGAATGCGGTCCGGACGTCCATCTGTTTCACCTCTAAGTCTTGGGTGGCAGCCAGGCCTAGTACAACCCGGACGGAGGATATTTCAACAATCGGGGTAAAAATCTCATCAAAATCAATCCCCTTTTGTTGACTGAAGCCCTTCACCACCAACCGTGCCTTGTATTTAGGCTTCTTGGTATCCTCATCCTGCTTCAAACGATAGACCCATTTATTCTTGAGGGCCTTCTTCCCCTTAGGAAGTTTTATCATGTCGAAGGTGTGATTTTCATGAAGGGAACTCATCTCCTCCTTCATGGCTTCCAGCCAACCCTCTTTACTGTCGTCCTTTATTGCCTCTTCATAATTCTCAAGCTCTTCGGCATCAGTGAACACGACATATTCATTTGGTGACAGACAGACGGACGGCCGTTTGTCGCGTGAGGACCGTCTAACAGAGACATTCCCTGCTGGTTGAGGAATGACTTCATCAATGGTGTCATCCGGAGCCATGACCTCCCCTTCATTATCCTCAACTGTCTCTTGACTATGATCCTCTCCTTCCAATGATGCCGGACGGACAGCTTCATTGCTTACTTGGTCCGTTTGCTCATCATCGCACTTGGCTTTCCTGCCAATGTCTTCGATTGTCTCATTTTCAATGAAAGTTACGTCCCTAGACCGGACGAGTCTTCAAGTGGTTGGATCATAGAGCCGGTAGCCAAGTTCATCTTCTCCGTAGCCCAGAAAGACGCACTGTGTTGTCTTTGGCTTGAGCTTGTCCTTTCGTTTCTTGGGACATGCATGAATGCTTTGAATCCGAATACTCGCAAATGATCATAGGACGATTCCTTGCCCATCCATATCTTCTCCGCCACTTCACCCATCAAAGGCTTACTGGGCGACCTATTTATAATGTAGGCCGCCGTCCGGAGTGCTTCTGCCAAGAACAATGCATGAAGTTTTGCTTCAGAGAGCATACAACGTACTCTCTCCAAGAGCGTATGATTCATCTATTCCGTCACTCCATTCAACTGTGGAGTTTTGGGTGGTGTCCTTTGGTGCCTAATACCATGTAATTGGCAGTAGGCATCAAAAGGCCCCAGGTATTCGCCACCGTTGTCACTACGGATGGCCTTCAGCTTCTTCCCCTTCTGACGCTCCATAAGAGCATGGAACTGCTCAAAGATACCAGGAACTTGATCCATGGTCTTGAGTGGGTAGACCCACAGCCTTCTTAAACAGTCGTCAATGAAAGAAACAAAATATTGGGCTCCACCAAAAGACTTTTCTCTAAATGGCCCACACACGTCTGTGTGAACTAGTTCTAGGAGTTCCGCCTTTGGGCCGGACGAGTCTCTATAAAATAAGACTCTCCTTTGCTTTCCAGCCAAGCAATGAGGACACATTTTTTGTCCTTCCTCCTTTGCTCTAGTGACTAAGCCTTTCCTGGCCAAGTAGGACAGCCCTTCATCACTCATATGGCTTAGCCTTCTATGCCACAGGGCCATCGTCTCAGTGCTGGTTGTGGCATTCACCTCTCCTGCCACTGCACAGGCCTTCATCACATATAGGCCAAAGGCCTTTTTTCCTCTTGCTACAACAAGAGACCCTCTTGTCAGCTTCCACTCGCCTTCATAGAAGGTATTGCAATAGCCTTCATCATCCAGGCGACCGGCTGAGATGACATTCAGCCGAACGTCAGGGACATGACGTACGTCCTTCAAAATCAGTTTCGTCTCATTATTTGTGACCAGGACGACATCTCCTCTGCCTACAACGGAAGATGTTCCTTCATTCCCATCCTTATTACTCTAAAGTCTCCAGGAGTATAGGATGTGAATAGCTGCCTTCTAGACGTGACGTGTAAGGTGGCACCGGAATCGATTATCCAGTAGGACTCTTCGTCCATCAAATTTGCCACATCTCCTTCACTTGTCAGCAGGAGACCGCCTGCTGTCACTACTGAGACAGAGGACTTTTCCTCTGTCCGTCCACTGTTACCTTTTTCTTTTTCCGCATTTTTTCGCTTCCATTTGAAGCAATGCTTCTTAATATGGCCTTTCTTGCCACAGTGGTGACACTCAAGATTTTGATACCTCGATCTTGACTTGCTGCAGGCTTTTTCTCCTTACTTTTGACCACGACCTCTACTTCTTCCCCTAGATTTAGTCACAAGTACCTCAGACGTCGAGGTCCCTTATGATCTCCTTGACTCATTCATGAGTAGGGAAGTAATAACCGCATCCAACTTTAAAGTATCCTTACCAAACAATAAGGTTGTGACTATATGATCATAGGAGGCCGACAGAGAAGCCAGTAGAACCAACACCTTATCCTCCTCCTTGATCTCTTCTTCAAGGGCGGACATCTGTGTTAATATCCGGTTAGACTCGTCCAGATGCTCCTCGAAATTTCCTCTTTCCGACAATCGTTCGCAATAGAACTGCTTTTTTATATGAAGTCAAGTTATTAAAGACTTGAACTTATATCGGCTCTCCAACTTCTGCCAGACTTCTGCCGGGTCAGTCAAGCCAAGTACTTCCTAGAGAGTGTTCTCCGTCAGACAGAGTTTGATAGTGTATTTTGCAAGATCTCTTTTGTCTTGCCATTTGTCATCGGTCAACTTTGCAGGCTTCTCTTCCTTCTTCTTTAGCGCCTTTATCGTCCCTTCTCTGGTGAGAACGTTTTTCACCCTTTCTTGCAAGAGAATGAAGTTACCCTACCCGTTAAACTGCTCAACGCTAAACAGCAGATTCTTCAATGATGTCAATGCCATTAGAATAAAGTTCTCAACCTTACTCTCTAATACCACTTGTTGGCCGAAAATGGGGCGGCCTACCAACACAGACACAAAGGAATCGAAGAGAAGGAATGAAAGTAAGAATATTAACAACAGATATTTACGTGGAAAATCCTTCTCAATCAAGGAAAAAACCACGGGATGTTAAGTCCGTAAAATTGCACTATGTATGAGATAGAGATTACAAAACAGGAGGCGAAAATATACACACAGTTGGGCCTTCTCCCTCTCCTCTATTTTTCTTTCTTACTCTCACACACTAACACTCTGCTCAGCTCTCTTGCTTACAACAACTTCTCTCTTTCTACCGCCATACTACACAGCCTGCTTACACATATATATGTATACAAGAATATACAAAAGGACTTGACAGCAGTTAGACCACCACGTCGTCATTCATGGTTGGTGCACGGTTCCCAAGACGTATGTTTTAGCTCAGTAGCAGGTGGCGCATGCCTGCAGCATCAGAAGACAGATCTGTTGTCTTGAGTTTTCAATGTTATCTAAACAGGCAGGTCAACCTACTCCTTTTCAGACATGGCAGGTGCTCTGTGTTACCTTAATAAGCCGGTCAACCTTGTTGACCGTCATTCCAAACAGACCGGTCAACATCCTGTTGACCGTCATCCTATTCAAAACGGTCAACATTATGTTGACCGTCTTCACAGTTGTCCTGAGAGTCCTCAGCAAAACCGGTCAACTTGATTTTTCAGCCGGTCAACGTTCCGTTGACCATCCATCTTATTGACCGGAACTTCTTCACGAGAGAGATTTCCAACATGCGGAGGGTAGAATTTCAATTCTGCATTAGAATGCATACCTCTATTCTAGACAATGGCAGACCAGGAAGATTTGGTCACCATCGGCCCTTCCGTGGGATTCAAACTAGAGAGTCTAGAGCTGCCATCTGCGGCCAAATCTGCTGCCTTTGCATGCCCAAGTATTCCATTAATATTGAGAGCGATTTTGGGTTTTAGCTCCAAGATAGAATCAACATCCGTAGATTGCTTCGTAAATCTAGGGCTAGTCTCGGAAGCTGCAAAAGGACCTGGGGCTGCCTTCAAAAAAAACGGATCATCTAGCTCCTGAGCTAGCAACAATGCAGAGCCCTTGCCAGCGCTTGCAGAAGGAGACAAACGAGACAAAGGAAGGGGGAGAGAATCGGAATAGAGAAGAGTGTTAGGCACCTTCAACGGAAAAGGGCCCAAAAGCAGAGGAAGAGAGGCGAGAGCATAGGAGGGGGAGATTGGGTGAAGGGAAGGGATGCCAGCATCCCAGAGACACCAGCCATGGCTGGTGGCGCCGGCGAACCCAGCAATCACACTAAAGAGGCGGGGAGAAAGGGATTAAAAATTTTAGAGAGAAGATAGAGCTTGTCAACAAGTTTATCATAATGACAAAAGCTATTAACTAGAATCCGAGGGGTTGATACTAGAGGAGGTTCTGTGTTAGTTACAATCTTCGAGCAAATCATTCGAAACTACCTATTAAGCCAATATCACAAATGTAGAGGCCGGATCCTGAAATTGAGGAGATATGACCCATCATTATAACTCTACTCAACAAACCAATTAAAACTATTCACTAAGCCAATGTCTATGAACATGGCAATTGGATCCCGAAAGTGATGAGATATGACCCAATATCAAGATTTTAATTAGCAAAATATCTGAATGTGCACACTAAATTATATTCATAGACGTGGTGGTTAGTTCTAAATGCACTAACTCTTCAATAGGAAAACGGTTAGTTATGAGAAGTTAATTAGCAGACCCCAAAATGTGCCCTGCACTTAAAAATTCCGTTGACACAATAAGTTCATCATCCGATGATTTTATGATCAACGATATTATGATTAACTAATCAAAGTATCTTTCCACATATCTAAATTTTTGAACATCTAATTACTTACTAAGTTCTATGATTTCCAATATTTGACGTAAGTTCCTCAACACCTAGCCAGAACAAGAAGTCTGGAACATTTGATCTAGAATACCACCTCCCCACAAAATTCTCTCGGACCCTAATTTTTAAACCCTCTATACTATCAATCTCTCTCTAACTCATTGGTCAGACAAGATTGGTGGCTTGAGTGTTATAGGATAAATCGAGAAGCCAATTTTATCCCTCTGAGTTTTTGTTTTAGTTTGTGATGCGCAGGATCTGGATTGAAAGTCCAAGAGCCAACTTTAAAATTTCTCATGTCAAAACCCAAGTTCTAGGTGTACATCAAGTCTATATTTTTAACTCATACAATCCAGATGGTTTTTCTTTCTCATAATATATAAAACATAATTTTTTGACATAACAACAAAGACAATCGGTCAATTAATATAATATGGTAATGGTGCTTCTTTTTTGACAGTATTTTTGCACATTATTTACAGATACTATTAAAATCTAGTAGAGAACTCTAATTCTGCCATATCATTCTGTTAGGGTTCCATGCATTAACCTTATAGAACCTTTTCATAATTTTTTGTCCAAACAATTTACAAATTATTAACAATTTCTGAGAAAATAGGATTTTATTATATATTTTAATTTTGTGTTAATTTTATCTTCAACTTTTCTGGACCATTGACAATTCATTTCTATCTAACATCATAAAAAAATGTAATTTATTAAGAGAAATATTATTTATCATTCAGATGTAGAAACATATTCATTGTGAAATATGATCAGAAGATTGTGAAAATGATACAAAATCATATGATACATCGAGTTCAATTTTGTTGGAAAACCTACCTACAACTTGAGTTGCTCAAGTTGTTCTGCATGCGTGATATCTCGTATGATTGCTTCCATGAAGAAGAGATTCTGACCTACAGTTTTATATTTCTCAACCTTCTTATTTGAGGAGAAATAAATTATAACACATCTTGGATACATAATATAAAAAAATGGCATGCATATCTAATATGAGTTATGAAATAAATCTCCCGTGATAAGAAAATTTGTCATAGAAATAAATTAGTAGCAAACTAATATTTAAAGTACCAAAACCAACAAAAAGTTTGTCACTAATTCTATAATAACTTTTCCATATTTATTCCATTAGACATTATTAGGATTCAGCCAAAATACATACAACCTGCATAGTAAAACAAACCCAAACTCTCTTGTCAAATGTGATGCGTCCTTAGATCCGAATTTTGAACAGATTCGGGCTAATCCGCTTGTCAGGTTCTGTCTCTGTTCACCGAGTTTGGATCTTGCACACCACTAAAATGAATAGGAGGTCAGTGTGTCGGCGAAAAATTGTCCCACCGAAAACACTCTGACGCTCGAGTCAGTAAATAGCCTTCAAAATCTAAGAAGGTAACTGGAAATGAGAATTGAGAGGGAGAGTGTAAGAGTACGTAGGTTTCCAGATGAAAAAGAGGCAATGCCGCCTCTTGAATCTAGACGGTGAGTGAAGGCAGTAGGCGTCTGTCAAGAGGAAGAGCGACTGTATGCCTTTAATTTGTGTTCTTTCTCTCAGTGCGTTTGGGTGCTTTGCAGAGAGAGAGTATGAAATCGTCCTAGAATGTGTAGTTGAGAGCGTATGTTTGTGTGGTAGAGAGCGTAGTAGTAGGCGTGCCCTAAGGGAGGACTATAGGGCTCATTTTAATGGCGGCAGAGTGATCTTCCTTGATTGGAAGGTGTGATCCCCTATACCATGTTTAGGCGGCCTTCCTTGTGAGAAAGGTACGAGTTGCCTAATTAGCTGGAATTGCTTTCTTCTCTGGCGGGTAGCGGCTTTCCAAATTTTCTAGCTTTCTTTCCTGTATATTACCGTTGGAAGGCTCCAATTGGCAGGAATTGGGAAGATCTGGCGCCTTCCTCATGGGAAAGGCGCCGATCTTGTCAATGTCCTTTTTTGGAGCTGTTGGATTTATGGAAGGCGCAAAGTTAGGGAAAGAACTGTTGCTAACCGCCTGCCGGAACGTGGGCCCAAGTGGGCCAGGCCCGCGAAAAGCCTTTTCATTCTTGACCTGTTACTACAGTGATTCTGGTCAACGCATGGGTTGACTGTCCTGAGCACAAGTTGGCCGCCCGCCTGTGCCTTAGTCGGTCAACGCTAGCGTTGACCGTTGGATGAGACTTTGGGCCTTTCAGGATTTGGGCCTTCTTTAACTATTAGGCTAGCCCAACTATAGCATACCATCACTAGCCCCCATGCCGGTGGCCAGAATTCTGGCTTCCGGCATGTTCATGATGGGATGTTCCTCACTATCCTTTGCTGCTTGAAAATTCTGGAGAACTCCATGAAAGGGTGAGGCGTTGACCGAATCTGTCGACCGTCTTGGTAAGATTCCAAGAAGAAAAGTTGACCGGATCTGTCGACCGTCTTTAGTTAAATCCGGAGAAGAAAGTTGACCGGATCTATTGACCGTCTCTGGTCAGATCCGGAGAAGAAAGTTGACCAGATAAGTTGACCATCTCTGGTCAGATCCGGAGAAGAAAATTGATCAGATCTGTTGACCGTCTTTGATTAGATCTGGAGAAAAGAGTCAATCCGGATCTATTAACCATCTGTGGTCAGATCTGGAGAAGAAAGTTGACCGGGTTTGTTGGTCGTCTTTGGCCAGATTCCGGTGAACTTTGTATGAGCCCTGAGTAACGCGTGGCCATTAGCCGGCCTGTCAGGTTAAAAGTGGACACGTTTCTTCACACAGTTGAACCACTATCCCAACCATTAATGCGTCAAAAGATTTGTTCAAAAGAGGCCCATTTGGGATGTGACACGTGGTAGGAATAATGGCGTGCCTTCTCGAGGAGGTTTAAGGCGTTCACACTTGCCCGTTAAGTTTCCCTCCTTCACACTTAATATTTTGTCACGCCTTTTGCTCTGCTTCTTCGTCTTCAACCTGCTTCCCCATCCTCCTTCTGCAATTCTAGAAAAATCCTAACCTTTTTGCAAGCATGACTTCGACTTCTATTGCTGACATTCCCTCTATTCTTCGAGAGGGTAACGTAAAAGAGCAATGCATAGAGTTTAACATTCCAAAGGACATTGCGTGGAGGGTTTCGGAGAAGGATGACAGAGCCTTTACGCCGCTGACGGGACACGTGACCATATACAAGGCCCACCTGAGGAGCGGTCTTCGTCTTCCTCTCCCAGATGATTTACAGTCGATCCTTCAGGCCTTGTGGGTCCCCATCGCACAGCTTCACGCCAATGCTATACGATATTTGTGTACTTTCCGCCAATTCTCGGCGGTTAACTATGCCAATGGTAAAGAGTCTGTTTAAGATCAACCAGGGTCGAGAGTGGGTCTCCCTGGTTCCACGCAGTGGCCTGAAGGTTAATACGGCTATCTACAACTTGCTAAAGAACTGGAAAAATCGGTTCTTTTTTGAGTGTGAGCAAGACTTGGCCCTTGGTCAAGGATTGGGGCCAGGTGCCTGATGTTTACACTGGGACGCCGTTGGAGGCTGAGACAGCGTCCCTTGAGTGGCTGAGGAAGTTGGTCAAGACCCACATATCTGATTTTAAGAGAGACTTCTTGGTTTCTCGGGTCGAGACCAAGAAGGTGAATTGGTGTCCGCCCTCTCCCGTCTAGAAGTTCAAAGGACCGTCGGCATGATGCGACCGGAGGATTCCAGGGGCCTGCTCATCCGTCCCCACCCGACTGACGATTTCATCGGCCCCAGGCCCAAGAGGATGGCTGTGGAGACGACCTCCTCATTGTCTTCAGGGCCGGACTACATCATTGCCGGGATTTACAGCGGCACTAGCAGCGCCACCAGGATGGAGAAGATGTTTAAGGACCTGCCAGAAACTGGGGCCGGAGGCGTTATACTGGCGTAGCCTGCACCGCGGGTGGTTCTTCAAGCTGCGCCGGCGGAGATTTTACCAGAGCCAGCCTGCGAGCCTCCGGTGGAAGCGCAGGAGCCGTCAGTCGGCTCACCAGCCACGCAGCTGCCGGCTCAGCAGCCGATGATTGACATCAATCCTCCTGTTGCTACAGTGGAGGCCATCGCGGGGAAGCTCGCCGTCGCTGCAGACGACATTAATGACGGGCTCCTGGAGGACATCCTGGAGGACATCCTGGAGGACATCCTGGAGGAGGCTGCTGCCAACTCCGTATGTGAGGGCATCGCTTCCAGCCCACCGCCGCTGGAGCCTAACTTGGAGGCCAGGCCTGATAGGCCCGCATGGAGAGTCTGAGAGGTATAATTTTCTGTGACGCTTTCTACGCAACTTATCTTTTAAAGTCTATGACTTGCTTTATTATTTGGTGCAGAAGGAGAAAGTGCTGGAAGTTGTGGCGAAGGCGATTGACCAGCGAGATCGAGTGATCTCTGACAAGGAGGCAGAGATCACCTGGCTGGACGCGAAGCTGGTGACTTCGGGGGCAGCGCACCAGTTGGATGCTGCCGCCTTGCAGACCGTTCTGGCCGACACGGAGGCTAAGAACGCAAGCCTGAAAGAGGAGAATGCTTAGCCGCGGGAGGAGAACGAGCAGATTACTGGGCGCCTTAGCAAGCTTGGCGGGCAATTGACAGAGTTGGAGAACCGCCTGAGCCTCCGGATACGCCCCCACGAGATTGAGCAACTGATGTGGTCACGGATGTGGGATGGGGTTAACATGTGTCAACGTATCGCACGGCTTGTTGACCATAATTTTTCGGTGGACCTGCTTAATATGTCAAACAAGTCCGCTCAGACCCGCGAAAGTCTCGTGAGGGATCCACGAGACGGTCAGGCGCCGCCTCCGTCACCTCCCTACCTTTTTGTCGATTTTGGTCTTCTCTTTTTACTTATATCATGTGTAATGCAATACATTCGATAGCAATAAAATGAGAATTCTATCACTTTGCGTCTATTTCTTTTTACTGCTTTATGCTTGCATGTTTGCTGTACTGAATGGCCAACTGAGTTGGCTAGCTGCCATTGCATTACTGCCAAAGGAGTCGAATCCTTAGGTTTTTTGTAGGCCGCTGTGTACGTGTTAGCTGGCCTAGTGGTTGTGGCTTGTGAGTAAAGCCCGGTGGCGCCGCCCAAGTGATGACTTGTAGAAGAATTTTTCTCCCTTTGATCATCGTTGACTGGTCACGCTATCTCCTCGTGAATGAGGTTGTTGCGTGTGCTGCGCTAGCTCTCTAAGATTTTGATCGCTAACGGGCCACTTGGATGACCAAGGTTTAGATTCGACCACCTAAGTGCCGCATGGATGACTAGGGTTTAATACAACCCTTAATGGGCTACTCGGATGACCGAGGTTCATACTAAACCGTTTATGGGCCACCTGGATGACCAGGGTTTAAATACGACCGCTAATGGGCTGCTCAGATGACCGAGGTTCATATTCGACCACTTATGGGCCTCCTGGATGACCAGGCTTTAGTAACGAGAGGGTGAAGACCCTCCCGACTTAGGGGCAGTCTAGGTCGGGTAACCTGCAAGGCACACACACATATATATATATGCACACAAAAAAGGGAAGGCAATATGCTAAGGAAACACTTATTTTGACAACTTAAAACAAGCAGGCGAATGCGTACACTTAATAATACAAGTACTTACCTGAGTCCCTTATTGGAAGTAGCGTTTGAGGTGGATCGCGTTCCACATTCGTGGGACCAACTTTTCGTCGTAGTTCCGAAGTTTGTACGCTTCGTTTCGTAGGACGGCGGAGACTAGGAAAGGCCCTTCCCAATTAGGGGAGAGCTTGTTGCGGCTGGCCAGTTTGCCTGTGGCCTCGACGCCTCGTAGGACCAAGTCCCCAACATTAAATTATCGTGCTTTTACCTTTTTGTTGTAGTATCGGACAATTCGATGTTGGTAGGCCGCTGTCCATATTCTGGCGACGTCGCAGGCTTCCTCCAACAAGTCTAGGTGTTCCCTGATTTTTTGAGAGTTACTCTGTGGGTCAAAAGATTTCACCCTAAGACTTGGAAGCCCGATTTCAATTGGGATTACCGCTTCAGTCCCGTAATAGAGACTGAATGGTGTCTCGCGCGTTGGCTCTTTTGGGGTTGTCCGGTAAGACCAGAGAACTGAGGGGAGCTCATCTACCCAGGAGCCCCCTGTGTCTTCCAGCTTGGTCTTTAACTCGTGGAGTAGCGTTCGGTTCGTGACCTCCACCTGTCCATTCGCTTGAGGGTATGCCACTGAAGTGTGGACCAGTTTGATATCAAGGTTGGCGCAATAGTTGGTGAAGCGTTTTCCCAAGAAATGGGACCCGTTGTCGGTCACGACGACCTTTGGAATGCCAAATCTACAGATAATGTTCTGGCGAAGGAAGCCAAGAGTGTTGTGCTATGTGATTTTTGCTAGTGGGATGGCCTCGACCCACTTGGTGAAGTAGTCGATGCCCGCGATGATGAACTTCCTTTGCCCCGTGGCAATGGAAAATGGGCCTAGAATTTTGAGCTCCCATTGTGCAAAGGGCCAAGGGGCCTGAAACGTCTTCAGGTCAGCGGACGACTGGCGGTGAAGGTTACTGTGAAACTGGTAGCTTTCACACTTCTTCAAAAATTCGAGCGCATCCTTTTTCATCGAGGGCTAGTAGTAGCCCTGTCGCATGATCTTGAAGGCTAAGTTTTTTCCACCAACATGTGTTTCGCAAATCCCGATGTGCACTTTGCCCAAGGCATAGTCAGCCTCTTTGGGAGTCAAGCATCGAATGGGGTTGAGTAACCACGGCGATACAGTAGCCCATAAACCACAGTATACCAGCCGGATGTCTTTTTGATTCGCTTAGCCTTCTCTGCGTCTTCTGGCAATGATTCATCAACCAGATAGTTAAGGAAGGGCGTCATCCAATTTTCCGCTTTAAAAATCTGCATCGCCTCCTACTTCTCTATGCTGGAAGCGTTCAGAATCTCCCTCATGTCCCTCGAGTACTGTTCTGAATTTTCGATTTCAGCGGCTCTAGCCAGTTGGTCTGCCTTCCAGTTTTCAGTTCTGGGAACATGAACCAGGGTTAGTTTGTCAAAACCCTAGGCGGCCTCCCTCGCCTTTGCCAAGTACTTGGCTAGGTGAGGGTTTCTTACC
The DNA here is from genome assembly GCA_025585075.1 of Nepenthes mirabilis. NCBI lineage: Eukaryota > Viridiplantae > Streptophyta > Magnoliopsida > Caryophyllales > Nepenthaceae > Nepenthes > Nepenthes mirabilis. The sequence goes on along the minus strand of JAODPA010089464.1, from coordinate 4,473 downwards.
TCGAAGTCTCCATTAACCTGGTTAACAATCAATTCTGACTTGCTGCAGACTACCAACCTCTTGGCAGAGCACTCCTTTACTAATCATAACCCGGCCAACAGGGCTTCTTATTTGGCAATGTTATTGGTTGCCCGAAAACCAAGTCTGAGGGAATACTTCACTTCAAACCCATCTGGGGTAGTGAGGACTACTCCAGCGCCACTGCCGGCGTCCGTAGATGATCCATCTACGTGGAGTACCCATTTTGGAACTCCGTCAAGCTGTACCGCGCTTTCTGCGGGCCGTTCTTCGAGAACTAGGGTCGCGGTTTCAACAATGAAGTTAGCTAGAACCTGCGCTTTTACAGCAAGTTTGGGCCGAAATTCGATGTCGAACTCACCCAACTCGATAGTCCACTTTACTAGCTGTCCAGACACGTTGGGTTTCTGGAGTATATTTTTCAGAGGCTAGTCAGTGAGGACCACTATGTGGTGAGCCTAAAAGTATGGTCTTAACTTCCAAGCAGAGAATATAAGTGCTAAGGCCAGCTTTTCTGCGCGTGAGTAGCAGGTCTCTGGGCCGGTCAACGTTTTATTCATGTAGTAGACCGGCCGTTGAGTGTCGGAGTCCTGGCATACGAGGACGGAATTGAGGGATACCTCCGACACTGCCAGGTAGAGATACAGCTCTTCACCACCCTTGGGCGACACCAGCAATGGCAGGCTGGCCAGATACTACTTCAATTCATTGAAGGCTGTCTGACAGTCTGCTGTCTATTGAAACCTATTGGATTTTGTCACTCTTAGGGCTTTAAAACTAGGGTTTTGTCCTGCCATTTTGGTGGCTGAGGCCCCCGAAATTTGGCTTCGTGCTCTCTCAGGAGGGGTGAGGGCATTGGCTCAGTGTCGGCGCCGGCATGGTCGGCTCCCTTGGGGCTCCGTCAAGCCCAGCCGGGTATCCCTGCCTCTCTCTACCTCCCGAATTCTCCCCGTTGGTTCTATCTTCAATCTCACTTCCCACCCATTCCTCCCACCCCTTTCCTCCACTACAGAAGGATGCTCTGATTCCGTCCCCTGCCCCTGATGCCCTTTTCTTGGAGTCCGTCAAGAATCTGGTACGCTCTCCCTACGAGCCGGATGCCAGGGTCGCCACGCATCGAGCCTTCGGAGAGTTTGGTCTCAGTGCTGGGGTCTTTAGCAGTTGCGTCTGAGCAAGCAGGTAAACCTGTGACTTTACATTCTCTGCCCGGTATTATTCAACTTCCTTCAGGTACTGTTGTGGATTCTGATCCTTTGATTCAAAAGTTGGGGGTTATCCAGACTTCCCCCACACCATGGGCTGATATAGTGCATTGCAATGGAAATGCTCCTTCTCCTCCTCTGAGATATTACCCCCCTCAATCCGTAGAAGGAGATGCTGTCTCCATTTGTCCACCTCCTGCTGATGTTATTCAGCAGTGCCACGATTTCTGGGGAGCTACTTTGGTGGGTTACTTTTACGAGAAATCGCTTCCCCTTCAGGCAGTTAATTCCATTGCTCGCAAGATATGGTCTAGATTCGGGCTTTGTCATGTTGCTGGGAATGAAAAGGGTTTCTTTTTCTTCTGGTTCAAATCAGTTGAAAAACTGAATGAGTGTCTATCAAATGAGCCTTGGGTCTTTGGTCGGAGATCTCTGTTCCTTTCTAGATGGATGCCTGGTATGACTCTCACAAAGGAATCCCATAAAAGGTTCCCCGTCTGGATCACTTTGTCCAATATTCCGATTGAATATTGGACCCCCTTAGGTCTAAGTTGGATTGCTAGTGGAATTGGCAAGCCAATCCAGTTGGATCCTAGCACTGCTAGAATGGACAGAGTGCAATTCGCCCGAATTTGTGTCGAAATGGGTAGGGATGACCCTCTCCCCGCAAAAATCAGATTAAAATTTGGAACCACTATGGTTGAGGTGGCGGTGGAATATGCATGGAGGCCGGCGCGTCGAGTGTCTGGCCAAAATGCCATACATAGTAACCATGGTGAGGTAAAGGCTAGTCATCAGAAACCACCACTGCTGGAAGCCCCTTCAGTTGATCTCAAACCACGGAAGACAAATCAGATGGTGGATGATTCAACTGAGGTGATTCACAGATTTCCCGAATGTAAGGACAACCTGGCTGAAGTGGTCCATATACAGCCACCAAATAGTTGGTTTCCTGTGGAGATGCTGCACTGCTTTCATTCCGAAGGCAGCTGCCCTGATATGTCCATGAAACTGATCCTAGTTGATAAGACAGTTGTTAGAACTCCCACGGCCTCAGAAGCTGATTTGCATACAGGTCCTCCTAGTGTGTTGGTCTGCGATGACCCTGCTCATGTTCCAGGCTCATCGGTCATGGTGCACATGGTTCCTGGTGTTTTCGAAGCTCAGGACTCAATCAGGTTGGTTGGTCCAACCGGGTGTTGTAAGGAGGGTTCTTCCGAGGAGGCCTGCAGTGATGCCCTATCTGGTGATGATGTCTCCTCTATTCACCCCGTGTTGGATGTGGTTGCCAATGCATTTGATCAGCTCGAAGGTCTCCAGGTGAGGCTGTTTCTGCTGAGGATTGCCTAAATTATGGGGTCGATGACTCAACCCCTGAGTCAATAGTGAGGATTGTCCGCAAGTACTCTCTGGATGATGTACCTCACAAAGTGAGCCTGAGGGATTCACAGGCTGAAGGTCAGCTGGGTGAGGCTCAGGTTGACATTCAAGATGATCTGATCTCGGTTCCCTTGTCTTGCTGTTCGGTTGTGGAGACTAAGGCAACAGTGGCAGATGAATGTTGCCCTGTTAATAACTATACTCAGTCCAATATGGATTCGGATGTAGGTGATGGGGGTTCTGATCCATTGTCCCTTGCCATTATGATGTTGATTAAGGAAAAAGCATTTCGGCATTCTCTTAATGCCCTTGCCTCAGAGCACAGAAACTTAGTATTACTTTTTTTAGATAACTATTGGATCAATTTAACTGATCAAATTAGGGATGAGTTCGCATCATCCTTTTCACTTGATGGGGCAATGCTCCTCTGCTCTGTTGGTGCTCCTTTTGAAGCACTTAAGGTATCAGTGCTAGCATATCTACACATTGACTCCTTAAATCCAGATGAGAAGTAGATAATTTTTGATTTTCTAAGTTTCTTACTGAACTTGATATCGGTTTCTCAACTTGATCACTTCAGCAGTTTGGATGAATTAGTGGCGGGATTCCACAACTTCCATTCAATTAATATGGATGGGCGACGGGAGTCGGAGGTGATCCAAAAACAAACCCAATGTGTGCATGATGGTAATTGGAGCCAAGCCAAATCAAAGAGGAAGCGGAAAAAAGGCTCTAAGATCTCTCATGGCTGTCCAGGCAAGGGTTGATAGGCTCTTCATGCTGTCCAGGAGTGTCTCGCTGTTGACTGCTGATGTCTCTGGTTTTCGTAAGCTGTGGGGCAGTTATCCAGCTAGGCAGTGCTTGGTTTGTTTTGGATTGTGCTGTGAATTGGCCATGAAAAAAAAAAATTCAAGTCCACTTTAGAATTTTTGTTATGTTTTTGCTGGCATTATTTGGCTTTTGCTTGGCTGAAATGTGGCTCAGGTGATTGATATACAGTTGTGGTGCCTATGCCCAGGGTTGGTGCATAATGCCTGGCAGATCTATTTGATGATGCTCTGGTCTCTAGGTCTGTTGAATGTATGGGTGCTGTTGCTTTGATCTTGAAGTGGTTGCCTCTGTTGTTTGAACACTGAGTGGGGTTGTACTGGACATCTGATGCTGCTGCGGCTAGTGTACCTGGTTGTGGACTGGGGTATTCGCTCTATTGTTGATGTTCCATCTGATGGGGCCTCGGTGATTTGGCTTTTCAGTGTGCCTTGATGTTGCTGAGGCGGTTTAGGGTCTTGCTGCTGATGCTGATTTGCAGCAGTTCAAGGGACTGCAGATCATTTGTATGTGTATGTGCAGCTCTTTGGTGTTCTCTTGCTGATGCAATTGTTGGCTCTCCTGCTAATGCAATTATTGGCGCAGCAATAAGCCTAGTTTGTAGACAAATGCTGATGGAATTCGGCCGGAGTGGCCTTGCGTCATGAATCCGGAGTGCTTTTTGTACTCTCATAGGCCGGAGTGGCCATGCGTGAGATGAGGCCGGAGTGGCCATGCATCCGGATTGCCTTTTCGCTAAAAGGGCGGAGTGACCTTGAGTAAGATGAATCCGGAGTACCTTATGTACACTAAAAGGCCTGAGTGGCCTTGTATGTGAAGAGGCCGGAGTGGCCAAGCGTTTGATGAAGCCAGAGTGCCTTTTGTACACTATAAGTCGGAGTGGTGTGTGATGCGGCTTTTTTTTCACTCGAAGTGGTGATGATCCGATGTGGCTAGATGTTGCTGAAGTGGCGATGATCTGAAGTGGCATGGTGATGCCGAAGTGGGGATTAGTTTTTGGCTGACTTAGATGCAGCTTTTTTGTGCTGTGTTTGTTTCTTTTTTT
>JAODPA010089453.1:0-23985 GCA_025585075.1 Nepenthes mirabilis | reverse complement strand
TTGTGGCAGCTCTTGGTATGGCTGGAGGCTGATGCTGAAATTGAAGCAGTGTCTTAGAGGCGCTGGATATGCTGATGCCGGCTGGCTGCGAATTGCTGGTCTTTACTGGGCTTGTGATCGGGACTGGTCGGATGGTTGGCCTGGGCTGTTGTTCATGGTTGCTAGCATCATACATTTCCCCTGCTGTTGGTGTTTCTGGCTGTTCAACAAATCCCATCACCAGCTGCGGGTATTTGCTGGATTCATGGATTTGGATGCTGGTCCTTTGTGAATTTGCTGATGCTGTTGTACCATAGCCCTGCTGGTGCTGATGTTCTGGAGGCTGTGGCGTGCATCTGTTGGACCTTGTACGTTGGGGACACGGTGATGTTGCGCCCGGCTTTTGATGGCGCAGAGCATCTCGGTTTTGTATGCTGCTGAGTCGCATCAGATGCTACTGAAGGAAGAGGAGCAGCCTAGCGGCTGCAGTGGTATTGGGCTACTGCTTGATGAGGTTGAAGCCTTGGTGCTTAGGATTCCTTTGGTTTGCTGCTGCTATGTTCAACAGCCGAATACGGTGCTGCTGGTCCCGGCGCTGGAGCATGCTGATTTTGTGTCAGCTAATGCATGCTGTGTTCAATTCGGCTTTTGATGGAAATGTCATATTCTTTTCGGTGAACGTTGTCCTCCTAGAGGACGTTTTGTATATTCAGAGGTACTGTCCGCTCGGGGTATGCCCTAGCGTCTTATGTTTTATCTTCAAGTCAAAATACTTGGAGATAAACATAATTTTTTTGTACTATCTTTCTCCCATTAATTCAAAATACTTACTTACCAAAAAAAAAAAGGAGAGGTAGGAGGATATCAGGTCATCACAAAAAGCTACTACCTAACACAAATAGGCAAGTTGACACCTTCTCAATTTGTAATGTACCGGTTTCTGAATATTGTAATTACGAATAATTGAGATAATATAATCAAGAGAAGGTTTAAGTGTGCACAGGAAATTAGAATTGGAAGCAAAAGAGGAGTTGGTAAGCTTGGTGCCCGAGTGGCATCCAAGGTGCGCCCAGGGCGCGTATTGGCAGAATAGCTGCACCCGAAGGCACGCTCGAGCATGCCCGGTGTGATGGAATTGATTTTTTTTGTATCTTCCGTCAATAATCATACAACAAACCTAAGAATAATCACATAATTTGTAAGGAGAAACGGACAGAGTTTTTCCTGAAACTGGACAAAAATCTAATACAACAACCTGAATATTTCACAATCTGGACAACTATATAAACAATTAAACTTCCACATTCATTCATCTCACAAACACAGGATCAACAAAAATGCTATATTTAACCATAGCTCAAATATAACATTCCTATCCACTATATTAACTCGAAAAGGGAGATGCCAACTAAGAACTTGCAAATTATTACTCTATACTTTGTAGCAAATTTGAAGGGTTACAAACTATTACTGTACATTTTGAGTATATTCTGAAGCTAAATGAAAAGTTATTGTGAAACTCAGACTGATTTCTGAAATTTGATAATATTTTCAGTTAAGAAATAGGAAGAAAAATATTTCTGATACGGTTAATTAGGACCCAAGACTGATATACAATCAGGTTAGGTTCTTCGGCATACCTTAGAACATTATGGTAGTACTCGAGGATAACTCTATCCATGAAATTTCACGTGGTCCGCCCTTCCTCAGGACGTTAACGTAGAGGGTAGTTACTGTTACTTGCCGGCATTGCTGTACTGAATCCCGCAAGAAGGGACAAATGTTACTTCCCTTGAATTGCGTGGAGTGAACACAATCTATCATAGATTATTTACCCCCTCTACTAGTAGGGTCTACTGGTTGGGTCCTTTACTGATAAAAAAAGAGATTTTCTATAATTCACAGATTTGTATCGATTTTTGATTTCTGATTTATGTTTATCGATTTCTGATTTTTGAAGCCTGATTATTATCAGATTATATTTTTCTCGTGATTTATAGATATGTTTCTTCTCCCTGGCAATTCTGTAATCTTCTGTATTTATATTCTGCTATAGTTTCTATAAATCATTATTTTATTGCATTTATGCTTTCTCTGTTTACATGCACTTTTCCACTACTACCATTATTGAATATTCACATGTTACTGTTTATCTACACTTATGTTCTATACGGAAGCATTATATTCTGTATGAACAATGTATATTCTGCAGGTTTTGGTACCTTATTGGGTTTCAACTCACTGTTTTACTATTTTCTCTCCAAATGAGACTGTAGAGTTACTACCAGATAAGGAGTGATTTAAAACTTAGCCTGAAGACTTTTGGAGACCTGAAGTATTTTGGACATTTTGAAAAGAGATAGTGAATTGTAAATACCTAATTATGCATATGGATCTTGTGTGTATTAGATTTTGTAAAAGAAAAGCATGTCATGTATGTGATGAAACAAGAAAATTATGCTTCCGTAGGTTTATAGTTCTACTTTCATAATATATTTTCTCGATTTTGTAAGGTCTTAGATGGCATCTCTATTCTGAACTGTTAGTGTAGAGGATATAAAATGTGAAATAGAAGCAGTAGGGAATTATACGACGTCTGTGATCTTGTGTCTGAAATGAGAATACCTATTGATGGATATAATGATGTTATTCTGTATATTTACAGGTTTTAAGCAGGTTTTGCATTTCAATTTAGCCCAATTTTGGGGGAGACTGTGCCCATTTTTTCCTAGAACCTTAAATTGGGATTTGGGCTTCTATTCCTGTATCTGAAATGACGAAATTATTTGAGTACAAAAAAAACCTATTCCGTCATAACCATCAAGAACATGTTTTGCACTATTGTGCTTGGGTTGGCGCTCGAGCGCCACGCTCATAGCCTTACACCACTCCTGCTCCGCCTTAGGTGGCCCTTGAGTGCAACTTTTGCATTTTTGCGCTTGAGTGGGTGCTTGAGCGCCGTGCCTCCTTTGCCCATTTTCGCTTCTTCTTACTTCGGTATCCATTTTTCCCACTATTCTTTGGCCTAATCATGATTGTCACCAACCTAATTACTCCATAATTATCATGTTACGAGATTGGGATCTCATAACTCTCTCCCACTTATAGAAATTTTGTACTCAAAATTTAACGATCTTGAATTTTCATAATTAAGGGACCTTTCTAATGTCTCCAAATCCTTTTCAGATTAAGATAGTTACCCTAGAAGACCTTAAACCTCAAAATTGTCTTGCTCCTCGTCATTTGATGTGCCTTTGTAGGAACTAAATCCACTAAGTCCGAAAACAAATTTATTTTATTAACTACCTTTCCAACTTGGTTCTAAACCTTAAACGAGTCACAATTTCCTCACTTCCATTTGCGCTGAACCTCAATTTGAGCATTTTCTCTAAACAGTAACTTAAATCTTAAAATATTTAGGTCCTCCACAATTCCGCTGTGCACGCTTACCAAATCATTTAACTCCAAATTATCCGATTACCACTTGCCACCATAATGAATTTGACCTAACATCCAATTTATTTTATCAAGCTCCATTAAGATTTCGACATAAGCTTCAAGTCACAATTAGATTTGCAAGGTAGGACACTTTACATCCACATGATTAAAGCTTATGCGGTAACCATGATTAAAGTTTATTTTGAGATATCCATACTTACAAAAATAATTCTCACAGATTCTCATTTTACCACAAAATTAGAAGTCCTAACTATAATAGCCACTATAGATTCAATACGGTTTCAGATCGTTGCTCAAGCCCTCAAGATCCTAACACTTAACAACCTCCAATTTTCAAAATCCATTTGTTGAGTAATTTTCAAATCTTGCTAGCATGCCAAGGAGCCAGCCTAGGAAACCCAAACATGTCCTTCATAATCAAGATGAATGGGTTGTTCTAATATGAATCCATAAGGGATTTCCGATTCGGAACTTCATAATCCCAATATTCTGAACGCAATTCCACTTCCCACTTAGGAATACAACATCCTATTACTCCGAGAAATCGACTCTATCCATAATTTCCTTTCCCATTTCCTTCGAGACACTAAGGTTATACTAAATCTATAAATCTTTAATATCCATTACCAGTACTGATACTCATTTTCCCTCAAGATACCACAATTCATCTACATAATCCTTCGATAGGCCTATCCATGTACGATTTTGAAAGTCAGCTTCTATCATAACATAACAATTTTGACCCTTAATTTATTAGACAAAACTATCTCCTAAAGCAACACTCACAAATTCTTCAACCCAAATTTCTAATTGCTGATTTCGGCCTATGGAAAAATAACTCTAATTTGAAGTTCCACTCCCACTTATCCCAAGAGCATTGATTCACACGCGATACATTCCGTAACGATATCAAGGTTCAACTTTACAATTCTTAAAATTATTAGATCAGAGTTATTTCCAAGGCAATTCTACATATTCCCAAATGGAGGCCTTCTGTGAGACCCCGATCCTGAAACATGATAATTATGGAGTAATTATATGAATAGAAATCATGTTTGGGCTTAATTATAGTAGAAAATTTTGTACCGAAGCAAAATGAGGCGAAAAGGGCCAAGGGAGTGCAGGGCACTCGAGCACCACTCGAGCACCTAGTAGGTGCAAAAATGTGCAAGGGACTGCTCGGCTATAGCTCAAAGCAAGGCGAGAGCCACCCCTAGTTACAAGCAGTGTGCTCGATACATAAGCGCTATTTTGCGAGAGTGGGCGCTCGATCACCGATCATATGTCCCGCACGTGTTCCCCTTTTCTCTTGCATTTGAAAAGGAAGGTGGGGGTTTCTTCAGGGAGAACCGACGCAGAACTGAAGGAGAGAAGAGAGGAAGGAGAGGGAGGAGAAAAGAAAGGGGAGAAATCTTCCAATCCACTCCAATTCGAGTCATGGTAACTGTAGTTCGAGCTCAAGTAAGTGTACTTCGGATGTTATTTACTATTTTTACAGTGTTTTAATATCTCAAAAATCATATTTATGCTTTCAATCCATAATTCTGCATGTTTACTATAAATAATGCCTGTTTTTCCTGATTAATCGGATAGATTTCATATTTACTAGTATGTATTGCTATAAATGTCTCCGATTTCATGAAAATACATGTATTCAGTGTCTGTTTATCATTCGACAGTTTTGGCTAAACCCTACGTACGAAAATGAAGGGTTTTTATAATTTTTACCCATAATTTCTGTTATATAAAAGTTAATCTATACCGGAATAAAGCTCCTGATGTAGTTTGTATCTAAAAATTTTAACAGATTTATACTGATAAATTATAGTGGACTTCTAAAACAAACTTGAAGGGTTTTAAACTGTTTCTGTATATTCTAAAGCGAAATTAAATGATTATAAACTGTTACTGTATGTTCTAAAACTAACTGAAGAGTTATTGTGAAACTCTAACTAATTTTTAAAACTGAAAAGGGTTTTTAGATATGAAATAAGAAGAAAAAATATTTTTGATATTGTTAATTAGGACCCGTGACAGATATATAGTTAGGTTAGATTGTCTGACATGTTTTAGAATATTATGGTGGTAATCGAGGATAACTCTATCCATGGAGTTATACATGGTCCACCATTCCTTGCGACGTTAGTTTCAGAGGGTAGAACTACAGATGATCCACCATCGTTCAGGAGGTATCTGTACATCATTCACCGACCTTCGGCTGGTATTTGTATATAATCCTGCAAGGAGGGATATCCCTGTACTAGTTACTGGCTTTGATTGTGTACGTAACACAATCTATTCTCGATTATTCGCCCCCTCTACTAGAAGGGCCTACCGGTTGGATCCTTTACTAATAGGAAAGGGATTTTCTATATTTTATAGAATTGAGACCGATTTTTGCTTTTTGAAGTATGTTTCACTGATTTATTATTAACGAAGCATGACTACGCTGATTTCAGATTTCTAAAACTTGATTGTTTCTATTTCCTGGTAATTCTATAATCTTCTGCATTATGTTCTACTATAATTTCTGTAAATTATTGTTTTATAGTATTGATACTTTTATATGTAACTGTATTCGTTTTACTGTATTCTATTCTGCATGAAAGTTTTCTTGCATGCCTGCATGAACCTTGTTAGGTTTCGACTCACTATTTTACTTTTTTTTTCTCTCATCTAGATAAGAATATAGAGAAGACACTGGACATGCAGGCTTAGATAGAGCTAGCAAGAAGGAATTAGAGACTTGGGGTCATCCTGAAGATTCTTGGAAAACCTTATAGTTTTGCTTGTAAATGTCTTAATTGTGGATGAAATTACATATTAATGGCTATGATGCATCTTTTATTCCGATGAAAAAAGTATTTATGCTTTCGCAGGTTTCTATTAAGGATATAGATGCTTTCGCTATATGTTTTCTGATTTTATACAGGTCCTAGACGTCATCCCTTTTTTGAATCCTGAAATAGTAGATAGGGTTGTTAAATTAAAGCCATAAATGGCATTTGAGATCCTGTGAATGTGTGTTATAGGAGAATTGTGGTATTTTGGATAGTTGTGTGCATGTACTAATTGTGTTATTCAGGTTATGTTTTTGTTTAGCCTAGTTTTAGGGGAGACTCTGACCATTTTTTCCTAAAACCTTGAGTTGAGACTTGGGCTTCTGTTCCTATTTCTATAATGACGGAATCATCTGAGGACAAAAAAAAATTATACCGTCACAATAGGTATCAGAGAAATGAGATACTTTAAGAATGATCTGAATCATACACGGATGCTTAGGAAATGATCCTAACTGACCGAATAGGTAGGGGTAGACATAGATTGAATAAGTCCTAGAAAATCCTAGGTGTTCTAGCTTGCATAAGTTAGAATTAACCTAAATTGCAACGTAGTGATTAGGTTAATCGATATTGAGTATAGGCTAGGTCGAGACCAATCGTTTTAGGTTTAAGGATTTAAGTTGAACTGTTTTGTGTTGAGATAAAAATGAAGTGATAGAATTAGATGGAATGTTAGGTTTTGGCCTTACAGATTTAATTTGAAATGTATTGATTCTAGCTCTCCCTCTGAGCTAATTGCTTGAAATTAGGGATCTCGTGATGTTGTAGTTATAGAAAATAGTATGACCTTTAGACGAGGGCTTTCCTTAGGATGTTAGTCGACTGTAAGGATGAGGAAAAGAAATTGCCTAGGAACACCTCAAGATACTGAGCCAGTGATAAATGTGATAGCACCTAAATAAGGTCTACGTAGTCAGTTTAGTTTGAAATAAATTCAAATGGCCTTAGGGCAAAATTTTTAGGATTGGTATGCTACTAAGGGGGATGCTTAAATTTGATGATTAGATATGATGTATAGGATAGAATTGGTGGCTTAAGGATAAGATGTGAGTCCTGTGGATTCTGACGGTGTTGGTGGTATTGACAATAATCGGATGCTTGAAATAAGATAAGTTAATATTGCCTTAGGTAAGATAAAAGATGAAGATTACCTTGGGTAAGAATTTTAGGGATAAAAAGATTTTACAGGGAATGTTGTGGTCTTGATATGGACAAAAAGTTTTTTGAGAAGATTTTTTTGAGATAGTGCTTTACTTGGGATAATTTGATTCCATGATAAAGGATTTCCTATGTTCTCTTAGGTTGGATAGAAAGGAAGTCTGGTACCTGGAACTGAGGTTTCGCAGTGCTAGTATACGTATCGAGGTAATGTCGTCATGGTGGAAAGTGATAACCCTGAATATTGATATCTCAGTATATGCATTATTTGGGGCTTTTAATCTATATATTGTTTATGTTTCCTTGGTTCATTCGTAATTGGAGGAACTTTGATATGGTATTTAGAGGCGCTCCTTAACGATGAAGATCTAATTGATTTTCTGCTAAGTAGTCTTCTGAGGCAGTGTTAACGCTAGTTAAGGATGACAAGAGAATGAGTATATATGTGTTCCAAATTCCAAAATAGAATCTAATGACGACAATCCCTAAGGGGAAACCCTTGTTTGAAGGAGTTATGAATTTTGATGTCCGGTTTGGGTTTGTGAATGAGTTAACCTTGATAGGATATTAAGATGATCCAGTTAGAAAATTGCCCCAACTAAATCGATGATTTGAAAGGAATAATCTGAATTGTAATTAGGCTCACGTATCAGATAAGTTACAAAGGAGGTAATGGAGCTGATATGCTGGTGTTTGTAAGTTATGTAATGAGTTGTGTGCTATAGATGGCGTATTAGGCCATACCTGGAGAGTTATTAAGTGAATGAGGAAATTTGAGGAAACTGTTAAAGAGAATAATTGCGTATCTGATTAACGAATAAAGTTACTGTTGAGGTTATGCCGAGATCAGAAATGATCTTAAGGATTTAAGTATAATTGATAAGGATATTTGGTGGACTTTGAATTAATCAAAAGCTAATGATTTAATGATTGCGAGTCTCTGAGATTAAGATATCCGTAAGACGGGTGAGGGATCTCTATGAACCGATCCCGTTATCGGAACAAGTATGGTCTTGAAAATATGAAAGGAGAACCCTTGTGATTTTGCTTGAGGTTGATCAAACGGTAAAGCCTTTGGGTTTTAGTCAGATTATTATGAAAATTGAGTGGTCTGACTGGAATGAATAGATTGACTTGACAATAGAAGCGGACATCAGAGGGTAGAGAGAAAGCTCTCCCTTCTCTCTAACTTTCAAATTTCAAATTGAAATTTGAACTCCATCTCTTGGCTGGCTCTCGCCATCACTAGCGCCGGCCATGGCCGGCCCCCTGTTGGCACCGTTGATTCCCCCCAGGGTTTCTTTCCGTTCTCTGTCCCTCAATCTTTTTTCATCTGCAGTGGTTTTGGCGACGGTTTCATCTCCATTGCATCTTCCTCACACTCAATCTCATTCTCCCTCCCAACCCTCTCTCCCCTTCCCTCCCATGTAGAGGGATGTTTTATCTCAAACCCATGCTCCAGATGTGTCCTTCTTGGAGCGTGTGAAGCCGATGGACTGACACCCGAGTCACTTGTTGATGAATGGTGCATTGGATGTTTTGGAGCCAGTGGCTTCCCTAAACGGTGATGTTCTTGCTAATGGTACGGCTACCCTATCCCATGCTTCCGGGGCAACTCCCTCAGGTGACCCTCCTCCCTTCCCGAAATCCTCTTGGTCTGATGTTGTTCTATCCAATGGTGATTGTTAGAATCCCCCTCTGAAATATTTCTCTCCCCAACCCTCTGAAGGGGAAATCATCTCCATTTCTCCCCCTGCTGATGTTCTTCAGCAGGTCCAGGATATATGGGAAGCAACGTTGGTGGGTTATTTCGTCAATAGTCCTCTCCATTTTCAGGCCGTTAAAGCCATTGCTCGTAAAATCTGGGCTAGATTTGGTCTACGGCATGTAGTTGGAAATGACAACGGCTTCTTCTTCTTTCATTTTGACTCTGAAGATCATATGAACCGCTGCTTGGCTTTTAGTCCCTGGACCTTAGGTAGGAAAGCCATTTTCCTCAAAAGATGGGCGCCTGGTATGGTGCTGGCAAAGAAATCTTTCCAATCATACCCTATTTGGATCACATTGTCCAAGGTCCTGACTGAATTTTGGACCCCTTTAGGCCTTAGTTGGATTGCCAGTGGAGTTGGTAAACCTCTCCAATTGGATCCGAGCACTGCTAGAATGGATTGACCTAATCTTGCTCGGGTTTGTGCTGAAGTGGCTAGGGATGCACATCACCCTACAAAAATCAGATTGAAATCAAGTGCTGATGATGCGGCCTCTCCGGTTGAGATTGAGGTTGCTTACCATGGGAAGCCAGTGCATCAGGTGAAGGGTTGTGAAGCCAATTTGGGTATTCATCCTGCTGTGGATAAATCTGAGTCTCCTAGGCAGGCTAATGTTTCCCCTTCCAGCTTAAGCAAAGTTTATTCCACTGATAGGGACTCTCGTGCGTCAGTTGGGGGTTACCAATTGGCCACTTCCTTGGAGCCTTCCTCTCTTTCTCCTGCTGATGGTAATGGTCAGGAGAAAGGTAATGTTAATCAGGTGCAACTAGCAACTGAGCCCCTCTATGACTCCCATCCGTTGCCCATTACACTGAAGCCGGCGTTTGAAGTATGTGAACTTGTCTCTAGCCCAGATGTTGTTGCTGCTGCTGGTCCCTCCGATGAGCTAAAGGCTTGCTTGGGCCAGCTTGATCCAGCCCCTGATTCTAGTGTGCTTTCAGTTGACTATGAGACTCAACCACTGGATGTAGCTAGAAGGGAGTATCCTGAGCTGATGGTCTCCTTTCCTCTCCCTAAATCCAAGGATGCCTCTTATTTGAAGGAACCGCTTCATCTTGTAGGACAGCATCTTCCAGTTTGTGCTGTCGAAGTCTTGGACGATGTCTCATCTGGTATGCCAACTGAAGTTGCGGTTGAAGATGCTCCTACAGTTGTTTCTACCCCTAGCCCTCATGCTGTCCAACTTGATTTGGCTCCTAATGTTGATTTTGCATATAGGATTGCTTCTGATGTAGAGCATTTGCGGAAGCAACTGATGGAGATTAAAGATCAGCGTTGCCTTGATCTGCATCTGCCTTGTTGCACCCAGGTTGCCCGTGAATCTGTTCTAGATGGGTCATCTTCTGGGTGTCAGGCTGCTGTGCAGGGTGTGTCATTACGTGGTGCTAATGCTTCTCCCAGCTTCCCTCAGGGGCCTCCTGCCCGATGGACTGATGATGAGCTATTTGCTAAGTAGGGAATAAATGGGAGGTACCCAAAGACCCGACGACGATGCAAACCCCCTCCAAAGAATCCAAAGGGCTCGGTTGCCACCCCCTTTTGATTCATTTGAACCTGTTGCTTTTGATCTTTTGGCCGAATTCCTAGTTATTCCTGCGGAATGATGAGGCTACTCAGTTATTGCTGTTGCTGAGCGTATGCCCGGCTGGTTGAAGTGGTTAGGCAGGAGCAAAGGCCTATCTCGATTTCAAATGTTTCTTCCGAAGATGCAGGGTTTGCCCGCGGTGGGCTCTCTGCCTACTTGCCTGTATCGTGATTTGATCATATGCTGGTGTTCGATGGTATCGTTTTGATGCTGATACTGGACTTACAAATGCTGGTCCATTGTGTTCTGCTACCTTAAAGTTATTAGCCTACTGCCCAGATGGATCTCTTGGTTGCTGCTACAGAATTTTGGTTTGCTGATGGTAAATTGCTGTCTACAGTAGCTGGTCTGCTGAAGTTTGGTGCCGGTGTTACAGGTTGCGGATTGGATGAAGGGTCTTTTCTAAAGTGTACAGGCTGGGTTGAGTTTCTGAAGGTGCCATGTTGCCATCATTGGCATCCTTTTTTTGATGTAGACTTATCCGAGAGGCTGAGGCTAGATGGACGAGTCTAAGACCTCTATTCTCTCGGATGCTTCTGCCTGTGCTGTAAGGTTTCTTGGCAGTATGATGTGGGAGCAATGCCCGTATTTTGGCATCTGTAAAAACTGTCCAAGGACTATGGTTGAATTTTCCTCTACTGTTTGTTTTTTGCTTTGAGTTGAGGGTGAAGTTGCTAGATTGGACATAGGCTCTCGTCCGAGGACTATGCTGCTGATATCCTGTTATGGCTGTCGGCTTGCCCGTGTTGCTATGGGTTTACTGCTCTTGTTTGAGTCCAGGAGGATGAGTTCGAGACCCCTATGCTAATGGTTGTTTCTGCCTGAGGCGTGGTGGTTTCTTGGCCGAAGGCGTGCTGATTTCCCTCCGCTGTTTGATTCTGATTTCTGGTGTGTGTGTCTTAAGGCTGGGTTGCATGGCCGATGTCGATGTTACTCATCTAGATGTGTTTTGTTTTTTTTTTGTGTTTTGTTCGGTTTCATGAATTTGTTCATGGTTGTGCTCGGGGAATGCCCTAGCTTGATGTTCTACCTCTAAGTCAGCAAAACACTTAGTGCTAGAACATTATTTTGTAATTTTGTTTATTTTAATCTCACTTTACTTACCAAAAAAAAAAGACTTGACAATAGAGTGATTGTCTCAGTTTTGTTTTATGCAAGTTATAATCAAAAAATTGTGGATTTTACCTCAAAGATGTTGACCTCTTTAAGATTTTTGGGTTCTACCTATCCTTTTAGAAGTCAGAATGGTACTTAAGGATGTCGGCGAAAATTGCAATTGAGAAAATGAAGTACCCTGTAAGTAAGTTGTGAATTTTGAGTAAGAGGCAAGGCCAATCAAATCAAGGATATGTTCTAAGTTTAATTAGAAAATGAGGCTACCCTTTTTTAAGTTGGTAGATGGCAGGTTGAGAATCTGGCTATAAAAACTTTGAGGAACATATGTATTTAGAGGAAAAGACCAAGCCAAGCTATTTTATTGGGAGGATTATAGGCAATTGAAATTGACATTAATCTCTCAGGATTTGTGCAAAATCAGAAGAGCATCGATTAGAAGCTGATGAAGGAGCCTTAAGGCTTTTGGAAAGTAGGATTAACTAACAGGCCAAGTAATATAACATAACTGGTGATGCTCTTGAGAAGGATTAGAATTTTGCCAATTTTGTGTCGATGAAGTAATTACCCACAAGCAAATGGGGGAGGAGTCTGTGAGTTGAAAGTTGCTTCACCCGAAATTGAGATCTTGTGATGAGGTTTCACCTTAAGGAATTGTGGTTAATGCTTTTGGAAAAAATTAAAGACTTACGAACCTAAAAGTTGAAGGCTATAATAAGTGGATCTTGGTATGATTCGCGGAGAGTGAATGAGGTCAATAGCTGATATCATAAATTTTTGCTTGGGAATATGTGGGATTGCCTCGGAGTTATCTCTGATCTAATAATTTTGAGGATTAACATGATTATGTTATGATAGAACCTAAGGAGATCACAAGCAAATCAAACTATTTAAGGATTATAACAATAGGCCATGATATTATTGAGGAAACTCTAGGATTATGCTTTCCTACATTACTGGTGAATCAATATTCTTAGGATAAGTGGAAGGAAGAATTCCTAGTTAGAATTGCACTTTCATTGTTCAAAGTCAGTAATTGGAAGTTTCTGTTGGGAAATTACGGAAGCAGCCTTGGGAGATAGCTTTGCCTAATAAATTAAGGATCTGAATAGTTATTGTGATGGAACGAATTTTTTTTTCCTCAGAAATTTCCGTCAAGACAGAAACGGGATTTTTTTGGACCAAAATATAAGGTATGACTTCTGCAAAAATTTTGATAGAGTCTTCTTTATAACTAGATGAAAACCCAAAAGTACAATCTGTACAGAACCCGCATAACCAACCAGTACAAGCACACAATTATAAGTTTATTCCATAATTCTTCCTACAACATGCGTACACAGGATCACAGATGCCATTCATGGCATTAATCAATCAAACCATCTACTATATTAACAGTTCATAGACGAGATGCTATCTAGGACCTGTACAGAATATCCAGGAGTATAGAACGGAAGCTGAACTATTAACTTGCAGAAGCATAGTTTTTCTTTTTACCATCAGATACATCACATGCATTTCTATATAAAATCCACATATACATGAATATCCATAGATATAGAATCTATATACAAAATCACATGTCTAGTCAAGTCTTTACATCCAACTGATTCTCCAAAAATAGCTCCAAAATACTTCAGATCCTCAAAAGTCTTCAGGAAATGCTTTCAGTCACTCTTTCTCATCAGGCACTAGTTCTACAATCACATTTGGAGGGGCAAAAGACAATAAAATAGTGAACCGGGGCCTAACAAGGTACATGCAGTTATGCATTAAAGTAGTTCTGCTGAACAGTCGTGAAACTATGTAAAAATAGAATGGTTAAATGGAATATAACCTAGAAAATAGAGAAAGCATAATTTGGCGATATTAAACTCAGAAATTAGAAATTAGAAATCAGCATAATTCTTTTTTTTTTGATAAGTAATTAATTGCATTAAAATTTAATAGAATGTATACAAACTATGTTCTTTTCCAAGTGTTTTGCCGACTTGGAAAAAGAAACATAGAAATTAGGGAATCCCCTAAAATCATGACAATAGACAAATAGAGATAATATGCCAATATCGAAATCCACATTAAAAGAAGCAAGTCTAGTTCGGACAATAAAAAGGCAAGACCTAATTGGCATTTAAATCGCACGTTGAAAATGGCAACAGAAGTTCAAGACGAGATCGGCAACCTCTAGTCCAAAAATGGCATTTAAAATGCCTAGTCAGCATAGCCAAATCAGCTCCAGACGAAATCTTCCATGTTCTGTAGCTGCCACATCAGCAGTCCAATCCGACTTCAGCTCTAGATCAACCACAAGACCCCATCGGCCTCGCTTCCTCTAGACGAAATCGTCGGGAAACATTCCACATCAACCCGGTTTGAAAACCAAATCTCAACTCAAAACCTGTAGAAGGCAATCCACGTCCGCATGCCATTCCACCCTCAATTATGAATTGGCATAAAACAAGCCACGTCAGTAAAGTAAAATGGCCACCGCTCCAACAGCATCCCCCTTCAGCAGCAACAAGACCGGCCAAGACAGCAGCCCATGAAGAAGGACCAGGAAGGTCAAGCGTTCCACGTCAGCATGAAACTAGAACAGCCAGCAAAAGGAATTGGCCCATCCCTGACTCCAGACCACGTCAGCAAAGCCCAATCGGCCAAATCTCCAGGATCTGAAACCGGCATTCCTAGCACGATGACTAAGAAATCTGGTCACTTTCCTGCAAGATCCAATATGTGGCAAGAATGCTACATATAATCAGCAGCAGAAAATCAACATAATTCAGAAAGCAAACTCAGAAAGCAGAGTTAGAAACTTCTCTTTTATATCAGTATAGAACAGCGATCGGTACAGAAATAGTAATCAGTACAGTAACGGCGGTACAGAATATAGTAGTAATAGAATAGAGTGGTAACAGACCCTGCCAGTATACCCTACTAGCTGAGGGGGCGAACGATCGAGGATAGATTATGTACATCTCACAATCTAAGGTTATAAATAGTAACAAAAGATCCCATCCCATGGGATCAGTATGGGTGTGCCTCCCAAAGGTAGGCCAGAAACTGAACTTTTCTCCTGACTATAATGCCCCGAGGAAGGGCGGACCACATATAACTCCATGGACAGAGTTATCCTCGATTACCACCATAATGTTCTAAGGATTCCCGGGCTTCCCCTTCGAGGGACTTGGCATCTAGTGATGGTGTTGATGAGCGGTTGATAAATCCCACTCCTTCAATATCTAGTCTTGCTCATCTTTCCCCTGTTGGTCAGGAAACTCGTGATAATTTAGCATTGTCCCCCCTGAATGTGGTAGGTTCGCAAGGATATGGCGGTTCTGCTGGTGATGCTTCAATTTCATTTGCGTATGTCTTGAAGCGTGGAATTCTTTTGATGGAAGTTGACGTGTTGGGCGCTTGTGGAGCCCAGCAGCTCCCTTTTACAGAGTCGGAGCGTTTGGAAGTGCTTAGTGGCTCACCATGTTATGGAAGGAATGTGGGTTCTCTTGCCTCTGGATTTGCTGTCAGCACCCTCGAGGTTTGCTCGGAGACAGAGCATCCCAATTCACCTGTTATGAATTGCCAGAACAGGCTTGACAATCCTTTCTAGGTGGTCACAGATGATCTCCAAGATGGGGACCCAAGCGCTTGCCATAGTCTTGGTAGGCTGAAGCGAAATCTTGAAGAGATTCAAAAGCGATTCAATGCATATAGAGCATGTCCCCATGGGGACTTTGCTTTTCCTGAGTCTCGGCCGGATTCAGCTCCTATATTCGAGGATCCTTCTAGCAACATGGGAGTTGCAAAAATCCCCTCCCCCCTTCCTATTGAAGGTTTATCTCCTTCCTATGATGGTGGAGATCCTCCTTCTTCCCACTTAAAGTCCAAAAGGCGTAAGAAGAGGCACTCGCCCCCTGCTCCTACTCTTGTTTAGTTTGAGTTTTTTTGAGGTTACTATATATATATTTTTTTTTGGGGTTCCTTTAATTTTGGATGTGTGTATGGTTTTGGTTGCTGTCGATGCAAAGCAATTTGACGAAATGGTGCAAATTGCCGGATTGATGGATTATTCTTGTTGGCACTAGTTTATGTTGGATGGCAATTCAGCCGGTGGGCATCATAATGCCGGTATGGGGTCTGCTTTGCTGATTTGGAGATCCTACTGGATAGAAGGATGTTGAATGGTTGCATCTGCCTAGTTCGGTGGCCTGCTGCTGTGGCTCAATTTGCCCAGTTTTGCTGCTGTTTATTCTTTGCCCAATCTAGTGTTGCGGCCGGTTTGGTGTCTTGCTGACGTGGCCTGTATTTGCTTGTATGCTTCCATCTGCTGTATTTGCCGGGATTCCGACCTAGGCCATGGATCACGTTGGCTGCCGGCGAAGCATAGAAGACTTGCTGCGTCTTTCCGGTCAATAGGATGACCAGATTGGAGGCTGCTGGAAAAGCATGGAAGGTTTGCTTCGGTTTTCCGGTCAATCGGCTAACCGTTTGGGAATGAAATTTTGGTGCGCTGTGAGGAGGCTATCGAACGGTCTGAATGCAGCCCAGCCAATTTGGCTTTGGGTCATGGTGGCTGCCAGCTGTAACATGAAAGGGTTTGGATCAATTTTCTGATCTGGCTGGTTAGGAGGTGCAATTTCCTACCGCATGGCATCCATGGTTATGATGCCAAGTTGCCTTAGTAAATCATATTATTTTTATATATATTTATTTACATAGGCTGATTGGTATACTGAACGATAAAGCAGTTGAAAAATCTTTTTGTTTTCATGACATGATCATGAGGATCGGGGTATGCCCCATCGACTTTACTTCTTACTTCAAGTCAGAAAAACACTTGGAGTCAGAACACAGTTTTGCATTTCTTTTAATTTTAATGCACTTTACTTACAAAAAAAGGTTCTAAGGCATGTCGGAGAATCTAACCAGACTGTAATCAGTTTTGGGTCCAAAAAAACGGTATCAGAAATAATCTCTTAACTAAAAGCCTTCTTTCGTAATCAGAGTTTCCCAATTACCCTTTGGTTAACTTCAGAATGTTTAGAATATACAGTGATGGTCTAAAAATCCTTCAGTTTTACTTCAGAAGTGCATGAAAATTTATCGGTATAAGTTCGTGTAAAATTTTCAAAAAAAAATTATATCAGGAGCTTCATTTCAGTGCCAATTAACTTTTATATAACTAGTGCTATGGTTAAAATCATTAAAACCCCTTGATTTTCGTACCTAGGGCTTTACCAAAACTTTCGGACCCAAATCGATCACCAAACGTGTGTTTATTCATTAAATCAACCCCATAAATCCATACACATATACTAAATCATACAATTTAACCAAAAATCCCTAATATTTTTGAGTTAGGGCTTCATCACATGCTTCCGGAACCAAATCGAACACTAATTACATGCTTGTTTATAAAATCGAAGCCAAATCTTACAATAAACATGGGTAAACACAAAATCTAACCGAACAATTGAGGAAAACATGCTTCGTTTGCTTTAAACATGCAACAATAAAAATTTAGAGCATTCTTGATACCAACTGTGATGGACCGGCCTTATTCCACGCATAAAGCCGCTGTCAAGTCCAAAAAAAATATTTAATAAATAAATATTAATAGACAATAATTAGGTGGACATACTTTTTTTTTCTTTCATACACTGGATTTCATGAGGCCAAACTACATGAGCTGGCCTTCCGATTTAACTTCAAACCAGGCCGGCAAACACAACGGTTAGACGGACCGGAAAGCCTGAGATGCTTACTAGACTTTTCAATTCCAATTTCCACAAAGTAAATCACGGAAACATACTAACAACATCCATAGATTCTTAAATAGCGGAATCGTTTTATAAGTCTTCTCAAAATATAAAAAGGAAAATAAATTAAGCTCTTCATTGATCAGCTCCAGTCATCTATACCGTCTAACTACTTCATATGATCCTACTTAACTTCGTCCTCCATAAGCCTTTCTTCATCTGAAAATAGTAAGAGTGAGCCACAAAGCCCAGTAAGATACTCACATGCAGAAAATATAAACATATATATAAGCGGATCAAAACAATGTTTCATAACATAATTCAGCAGACGAAAATCATCATATCGTTTCTTCTTTAGTTCGGAATTTCCTTATTCTTTTTCTTATTATTTTGTCTTCGAAAAACTCATAAAAACCATTCGTAATTCTTATATCTTTAGGGACCGGACGAGAGCGGACAACATCGAGGACGGGTTGTGTGTAACCTCACAACCTAAGGCCGTATCCTCTCATTATGCTCCCCGAGGCGGGAGATAATACCTTTAACCCGGCATACAGGGCTGTAGTCCAAAAGTCTTATGCCACCAAAAGTTTCCTCCCGTGGCCCAGGAGGCAATCCTCGAGTGTCACTCCAATATCCTTCATCCATCTTTAATAGCAAGTTTATTGAAAACTCAATTCTTAGTTCATATCTTTTAATGGCCATCCATCATAGTTCAAAAGTCGGAAGTCATAGAGTTCCACTTGCTGTCCGGATTATATACATTAGCCTTATTCTTAATTTCATCAATTGAAGTCTGTGTAACTTTTCCTTTAATCATCTTAAAGCCGAAATTATTTTCTTAAAAGCCGGAGACCTTTTTCCTTAAAAGCAAAGATCTTTTCAACAGATACCGGAGTTCAAATGCCGGAGTTCTTTTTCCATCTTAAAGCCGAAGTTTTTTTCCTTAAAATAAGTGGAGTTCTTTTTCCCAAAATGCCTGAGTTCTTTTCTCAGAAAGACGGAGTTCTTTTTCTCAAAATGCCGGAGTTCTTTTCGAAAGCCGGAACTCTTTTCTCAAGAAGACGTAGTTCTTTTCTCAAAAGGACGGAGTGCTTTTCAAAAAGGCAGAATTCTTCTTCTATAAAGGCCGGAGTTCTTTTTTCTAAAAAGGCTGGAGCTCTTTTTAAAAGGACGGAGTACTTTTTCTTTAAAAGGATGGAGCTCTTTTTCTTAAATGGACGGAGTACTTTTTCTTCAAAAGGACGGAGCTCTTTTTTATTTTAAAAGGATGGAGTACTTTTTCTTAAAAAGACAGAGTTCTTTTTCTCAAACGGACGGAGTGCTCTTTCTTAAAAGGACGAAGTGCTTTTTCATCAAAAGTCCAGAGCTCTTTTTCTTAAAAGGACGGAGTGCTTTTTCATCAAAAGGGCGGAGTTCTTTTTCTAAAAAGGACGGAGTGCTTGTTCATCAGAAGCCGAAGTTCAAAATCTGGAGTTTTTTTTCTACAAAGGCCGGAGTTCTTTTTATCAAAAGCCGAACTTCCAAGGCCGGAGTTCTTTTTCATTAAGAAGTTAGAAGTCTTTTCATTAAACATGCAATTATCAGAGTTCATATAATTTGACAAATAATCATACTTCAAGCATAATAAAATCTAACATCATGAATACCAAGGTTTCTTTTAAACATGCGATTAAGAATGATTAATACAAGAACAGAACAAACATCATACATACTTAATTTCATGAGAGTATCATATATACTCGCGTAGCAAACATGCATAATCATGAACTTTAAAAGCAAGGGTGAGTACTCTTGTCTGGATTTTTTCTACTTTGCCTTGATCTTTTGGCCTTCCTTTACTAGAAACTCTATTGCCTGCCTCTGTCTCACTCTTCTAGTTCTTATTTATAGGCCTTGGGTCTGGCGACCGTCATTAATGTTTGGCAGTACTGGGGGGAATGTTTCTTATTTATAGCTCTATATTTCTCAAAGAGTTCCCTTATTAAATGTTTGGCAGTACTGAGGGGAATGTTTCTTATTTATGGCTCTACATTTTCCAAAGAATTCCCTTACAAATTTTAAGTTAATTAGATCATTTATGGTTTTACATTCCCAAAGAGTTTTTTAATTCCTGGTTAACTGAACTTAACCGGATTTAGATTTGTCATTTTAAACACATTCTGGTCAACTATCGGGCATTGACCGGATTACTCTTTCTTTACAACTTCTGGTCAACACTTGTTGTCCGGATCACTTAACTGGTTTCACTCTTTCCTTCAATATCATCATCAACTTTGGCTTTCTTCTCCATGAACCCACAATTTTACTCCGGCCTCACCAACACACAAAGCCACTCCGACCCTCAAGGCCACTTCGGCCTTACTTCACACAATGCACGCTAGCGTTCAAATTTATGGAGCAACTTCCAATTTCAAAACATGCTCAAGGCCGGTTTAGATTTTCTTTCGCCGGTCCTGATTCTCAAGGATGGAGCCGGACTTGTTTTGCACTAAGGGATGGCCAAACTTCTTTTACACTAAAGGAAAGCCGAACTTCTTTTCATCATGCAAGGACAAAACTTGATTTCATCTTAAGGTCGATTTACTTTTCCTTATTACATTTTCCGGTCAACTGGCGTTGATCGGATTATATTGACTCGATGACTAGAACTTTCTATGTTTTAGAATCTGGGCTATTACAATCTCCCCCACTTATAGGAATTTCGTCCTCGAAATTTGACAATCCTCATAATCTCATAACCACAGGTATTCATTTTTACATCCAGAAGTTATTCCTTTAGATAAGGATTACTTTTGGAAACCTCAAGCATTTGAATCATCCTTATCACAAAACAAATCCTTAGCCTTTCAGAATGACTCAACCCAGTTACTTACTGATTTTCTCAACCATTGATACAAGGGAGACCTTATAACGATCCTCCGTATTTCAAGAGCGACCCACAGTAATGCTGGCCATTTCTCCAATTTTAATTCGATACTTCAACTGAATCCAATGAACTTCCCTTGAAGTTCATTCCAAGCTTTAAAAGAGTTCGATTCACAGGGACCTTAACCTTACTTTTAAATCTTTGAGTCATGGGTTCACAACTTTTACGCTGCGCTACTCTGATTTAAACAGTTTTATGATAGTCATATCATGAAGACAATCCAAAAATCCTCAGACTACTGCCACATTCCGAGTTATAGTCATAAAGATCACTCCAAGAGTCAACATAACTTTAAATCATTACCGAGAATCTTAAGATCCCAATTCAAGAACATGGCATCCTATCACCCAATCATTTGGATTTACTCACGATCTATCTTTCACCTCTCCTATGAAACTTTAAAAATATGCAAGTCCAAAGACTCGCAGCATCAATTACCAACATTGATGACTGCTTTCCCAAAGAAAACACCGGGGTTCACTTGCTCAAACTTTAAACACGTCTGTCCACATGAGATATCATATAGTCATCCTTTTTAATGGTACAACTATTTTGGCTTTCAAAACTTTAGGTAATGACTATCTTCAAAGATAAGGCTATAAGTTCTTAAAGTAGAGACATTAATTGCTAATTTTGACTTATATATGGGGTAATACTAATCATGAACTTCTCCCCCACTTAAATCAATGGTATCCACCTACCATGATGTGAGAGTAACATAACATTAACGTTTCTCAATGAAATTACATTCCATGATAACTTACCAGACCCATCAAGAATCAACCCAAAAGACATAAACGTCAACTACCCCCATCCGATCTCCAAAAACTACCATTTATCTTTCGTTCTGACAATTATAAATCTCTCTAAGCCAAACGTCTCATTTGAATTGTAGTCCTCGAAGAATACTTGTCGGATCACTTAATAACTCTGGTTAGACCCAAGATGACCATACGCTTTCACGACACTAATTGGTTTTTCCAATAGCCCTTACTTAAAATCTTATAGATCCCAAGATCACGCTACCAAAGAGTGACAAGGGCAACTCCTCCACTAAACTCACATTCCTTTGATTTTATCTATGAAGTCACCTCAACACGTGCCCGAATATGGCAAAAAGATCCAACCAATAAAATTTCACGAAATACCAATGGACCTTCAAAACCCAAACGGCGTTTTCTGGACTTCATAGTGGCCATATCCCCATTTTTGAAATTCATGAACAACTTTATCGGTCCTTCTTATCTACCTCGAAGGTTCAGGGGTATTTTATAATGATACCCAAGCCTATACTTCCACGTCTTTGCATGGAACCATCAACTTTGACACAACCTTGAATTATCGGTCAACAGAAAAGTCAACTTAATCTTCCTTCTATAATCAACCTCAAATAGTCACACGGCGGAAGCCCCTCCATGACCATAAAATAACTTTAAGATGTGGCCACATATACTAATTAGACTTAACGTAGATTCTCATCGAATGTTCCATAGGAAGATATCATCAATCTCTTGATACCTTAATTAATTCAAACTTATGCCTTAGATCCCTCAACTCTTTTTTTTTTTTTTTTGGTAAGTATTAGATCCCTCAACTCGATTGTCGAATGTCATTCTTTACCAATCCAACAGTAAGAGTGTTGAAGTTCGTCCACCGAACTACTATTATGATAAGATTAAGACTTGGTACCTTAGTTGGCTCAAGTTCATACCTAAAATTGTACAATTCAATTCCAAGATTCATACATAAACACCTACTTTGATATGTCTTTTGTCCTTCCAAGTACTAGGTCACCTTTGCTGCTATTACAAAGCTTAGGTCTCCCATTGCACATAACTCAAAACACGATGCAAACATGGGTTTGGCATCTCCAAAACGACACCAGACTACAATATTAAGCCCAAAGGCCCTACCTCCTGTTGCAACAGGTGGCACTTAAAATTTTTAGTTAATATCTTAGAACCCTGATCTAAAACAGTGAACCTCTTTGCCCCCCATCCATGGATAAGGACATCCCTACATCTTGCAATCAAACCAACCATTCTGGAAACATTCTCCCGAGAGTCTCATCAAACAAAGTATTCATCCTTAAAGCTTTCATAGGCACGTAGGACAATACGTCTTAGTTCTTAAGACCATGATCTTCTTCACGTCAACTAACCGAAGTCAACTTCACTTCTTATTTAACATGGGGGAACATGCCATACCTTCTACTAGACGTGGGGTCTCCGCACTGCCATCATTTTTTTTTTGTTTTTTTGTTTTTTTTGGTAAGGAAGTATTTTGGATTAAAGGGAGAAAAATAAGTTACAAAAATTATGTGTTATCTCCAAGTAATTTGACTTGAAAATAAAACATAAAATGCTAAGGCATATCCCAAGCAACTTGTACAAAAAAAATACAAAAAAAAACCTCCAGGAGGACAACATTCATCAGAAACGACAAAAAAGAAATCTGACAAATGTTACACAAGAAACAAACGATCGACGAGAATGCTGCCATTCTTCACAAACACAGCATCAAGGAGGAAGCAGCCAATCCGGCAACTGCACCCAAATCGTTGGAGCACAGCACAGCAGCCACTTCGGCCCCAAGTCCAAACCGGCAATATCGAATCCAACTCGGCATATGAGTTACAACATCAAACCGGCATTGATATTGGCAAATGAAATCGGCCACAAGCTGGCAATTGAGGACTGTATTGAAAATGGCAATTGTACTCAGCCACAGAAAAGTCAAACCAGCAAAATTTGACAACGGCAGATGAAATCGGCAATTGAACACAGTAAAGCCAAACCGGCCAGAATTCGAAATCGGCAATTGAGGCGCAAGACCAAAAACGGCAGATGACATTCCAAGTCGGCAAGCCAAACCGGTTTCAAAGCCCTTCCGGCCTCCAGCCCCAATCGGCAGCCTCAGTCAGCATAATCCACGAGCTCAATTGCCGTGCAAAATCCACGAGCAAAATCCAAATCGGCAATTGAACACAGTAAAGCCAAACCGGCCAGAATTCGAAATAGGCAATTGAGGCGCAAGACCAAAAACGGTAGATGACATTCCAAGTTGGCAAGTCAAACCGGTTTCAAAGCCCTTCCGGCCTCCAGCCCCAATCGGCAGCCTCAGTCAGCAAAATCCACGAGCTCATCAGCAGCTCTCTCAGCAGGTGAGCCCAAAATACTAGCACCAAAGGCTGCAGCAGCCGCAAATTGGAAAACCCAGAATTTATGATCCAGCAAGAGATAAATGCTTCAGCAAGGGGAAGCAAAACTGCCAACCCAGACCCCAGCACATGAACTCAGATCTGAAAACTAGGGGTACCCACATGCACTTCACTATCACACCAGTACAGCATAATTCTGCTGAAACTGCCAAGCAGATCAGAACAATCATATAC
>JAODPA010089442.1:0-23987 GCA_025585075.1 Nepenthes mirabilis | reverse complement strand
TATTGTATTGGTAATCAAACATGATAACCAATATTCTAAAAATTAAAGTTATTATCACATTAAAAAAATATGATACGTGGTTTCACAATGATGGTTCAATTATTAGGTATTTCCAGTCAAGTTATTATAATTATCGATTTCATGATTTTCTTGTTGGCATTATGTTTCTAGTTCCTTTTAAAAATGATGTGAAAATGATTCATGTTTTCGATGGATTATTCATGTTTCATTTTTTGGTGCAATAATCATTTAAGAAATATGATGTATGTCCTAATTATGACTTCCTTGAGATCATTAAAATTATATTCATACTTTGTATATGTAAGAAATTTTATTAAATTTTATGCGTCCTTAAATCTGAATTATTGTACGGATAAATGAGCCGTTGGGTCTTCTACGTTTGGTCAAACTCAATCGGATCCAATCTCTGTGTCTGCTAACCGGGTCTTGCACATCTCAAATAACAAATAAAAAGATAAGAATTGGTGGGACTCACTTCCTAATTTATTATTCGACGCCCAAATAAGCAACCTTTCTCATAGAGTGGAAAGGTAGAGAATGCAATATGTAATGATACACGAATTGGGGAATGTGAGTTTGGTGGAGGACTTAGCTCCTAAAATGCACTTGACGCGGAGCGGCTTTGAGAGCTGGAGAGAGAGAAAGACCTATGAGATATAGAGAGAGCTTAGTTCTTTCTAAACTCTTGTATGTCGATTGAGATCCCCCCTTCTCTTGTGATGGTGAAGGGTGTTTGTAATGTTTCATAGAGATAGCGTTGGCACCAATACTCATGACAGGTATTTTGTCAGGACTCGTTGACATGTCCTTGCAATGGTTATAGTTGACGTGTCAGTTGTCACATTGCAGTGATGGTGTGACCATGAGTGGTCCTTGCCGACACTTTCTAGGCAATTCCAACGGGTGATTCATTAAGCCATCTAGTGGTTATAGTGGCCTGGCAGTGATAGAGTCCTTTTTGCTATAAGTAGGCGAGTGTGGTTGTCCTCTTTAAGCGTTGACCATGGCTACCAATGGCTAGCTTCTATAGTGTCGGTACCTTCTACACTAGCAAGGCTATCGTCACTAAGTTAGAGGGCTCTCTGTGCCATGATTGGTCATGCCGCAAGGGACTGCCTAGTGGCTTAGCTAGCCTATGTCTCCACCAACGTAGTGTATGCTGGCTGTGACTGGGCCTATTGCAAGGCCTTCTGGACTTCAGTCTTCTTTAGTGATGGATGGGCTCGTCCCTAGATTGGTCTACAAGATTACCGGATCCATCACTAGCCCCCCATGTTAGGTCGCTAGGTTTTTCCAGCTCCCGGTATGTACGATGATGGGATTCCTTCTGCAAGGGCTAGTTCGCGTATCCCTTTTTGGGGCATCACATGGTCTTCAGTGTGGGGGGTCGGCGATATGATGCCCTGATTTTCTATGGATGGTGTTGGTGACTCTGTCCTCAGCGATTCATCCTAGGACCAGTCATCCCAAGTGCTCGGATCAGGAAAATCGGCCTTGAGTCCGACAGACCTATTTGCTGTTAGGGGGCCGATCTCAGGTAGTGGGGCATTGGACAATCACCGATTGCACTGCTCTATCCATTTGCTGGTAGGAGTGACAAGGCAACTGGCCGTTGGAAAGCCATCTGATGGGGCATCGCCGCGATGTCAAAAGGTCATGAACGGGTTGCTGGCATCAACTATGAGCTGTCCGAGGCTGAGGTGAGATTCGAGAGCTCTGGGAGCAAATGTTCGAGCCTTGGATTAGATCACCTTGCTTGAGGATGTATTGTCCGAGGGTGAGGCGAGATCTGAGAGCTCTAGGAGCGAATACTCGGGCTCTAGATCAGATTATCTTGCTTGAGAATGAACTTGAGAAGGCCGAGTTGCAATCCAGATGAAGAGTTGGGGGCGCTGCTGATGCTGAGGTAGAGAGGTCACTGACAACATCCATGAGCTATCCAAGACTGAGGCAAGATTTGAGAGCTCTGGGAGTGAACGCTTGGACCTTGGATGAGATCGCCCTGTTTTAAGACGTATTGTCCGAGGCTGAGGCGAGATCTAAGGGCTCTAGGAGCGAATGCTCGGGCCCTAGAGTAGATTGTCTTGCTTAAGGATGGACTTTAGAAGGCTGAGCAGCGTTAGAGATGAAGAGCCCGGGGGCACTACTAATGTTGAGGCGGACGGGCCGCCGACATCATTCGTGAGTTGTTCAAGGTTGAGGCAAGATTCGAGAGCTTTGGTAGTGAACGCTTGAGCCTTGGATCAGATCGCCCTTCTTGAGGACATACTGTTCGAGTTTGATGAGAGATTCAAGGGCTTTGGAAGTGAATGCTTGGGCTCTAAATCAGATCGTCTTGCTCGAGGACTAACTTTGGAAGGCTGAGCGACGTTTGAGACGAAGAGCAGGGGGTGCTGCTGATTGGTGCGTTATAGGATTCTTGATATGACCATCTTTGGGCCGCTTGGTGTGTGACTAAGGTTTAAGATTCAACCGTCTTCTGACTACTAGGTGCATGACTGAGGTTTAAGATTCGACCATCTTTGGGAAACTCAGTGTGTTACCAAGGTTTGAGATTCGACCGTCTTCGGGCCGATCAGAGTGTAATCGAGTTTTAAGATTTGATCGTCTCTGGGCCGTTCCGTGCGTGACAGAGTTTTAAGATTCGACTGTCCTCGGGCCACTCGGTGTTTGACTGAGGGATTAAGATTTGTCCATCTTTGGTCCGCTCAGTGCGTGACCGAGTTTTAAGATTCAACTGTCTTCGGGCCGTTTGATGCTTGATCAAGTTTTAAAATCCGACCATCTCTCAATCGCTCGGTGTGTGACTGAGGTTTAAGATTTGACCATCTCTGGCCTGCTTGGTGTGTGATCGAGTTTTAAGATTCAACCGTCTCCGGATAGCCCAGTGCATGACGGAGGTTTAAGATTCGACCATCTCAAGGCCATTCGGTGTGTGACTGAGCTTTGAGATTCGATCGTCTCTGAGCCATCTTAAGGGTGAACGAATGCTCACCGGATTTAGGGGGAGTTTAGGTTGTCCAATTTGACAAAACAAAAAGCAAGCGATCACACGCGCAGTCAAGTGTAAATAGGAATAAACTTTTTTAATGAAATTATAGTACATTTAACAAGTATTCTAGATAACATATGCCGACATTACCTAGGTTTGGCGAAGATTTATGAGTAGTACTTCTTGAGATGGCGGTATTTCAAGTCCTCTCGGGCATTAGGAGTCACTGAATTCGCGACCCTAGGGCCGGTAGCCTGATCTTTACTGGGGTGATCCCCCACATAGGTTGAGGGAAGTTTTACGGGTAGGCTCCTCTCGGTTGTCCAGTATGGCCCCAGTGTGAGGAGCAGCTTGTTTGCCCAGGAACCCCCCAGCACCTTCCGGCCCTGTTTTTTAATTCATCCCGCCAAGGGCTTGCCCCGGACTTCCCTAGAACTTGGTAGTGTGCCCCTTATGGATCAGGTCCTCAATCTTCTTCTATAGCGTCTAGCACTTTTCAATACTATGACCCAGAGATCGATTGTGATAGTATTTCAACTGATTTCCTTCCTTTGGATTCTTTAGCGTCATGGGTCACTTTAAGAACTTTTCATCTCGAATCTACATTAAGACGTTGGTTCGTGTGTCATTAAGAGGGGTTAGGTTCGGGGGCCTAAACTCCCTCTGGACTTCAGCCTCGATCTACAGCTACTTCCGAGGATCCCAGGGGTGGTTATCATTTCCATTTCCTCTCATTCCATTTTTAGGGGGTTGGTTTGTGCGCTCCAACCGCTTCATTTCATTGGCTTCCTCATCCTCTATGTAGGCACGAGAAATAGTTTCGACCTCCTGGTAGGTCTGAGGATTTTGATGGGCCATGTGCTTAAAGAAGTCGCATGGCTCCAAAGTCACAATAAAGGCGCTCAGTTTCATCTCTTCGATGAGCTTGGATATCCTCCGAATCTCAACAGTGAATTGGATTATGAAATGCTTCAGGCTTTCGCCCTACTTTTGGTGAAGACAGACAAGATGCTAGGGTTGCTTCTGTTCCTTCCAATTGGAGGCGAATTGTGTTAGG
Organism: Nepenthes mirabilis; assembly: GCA_025585075.1. NCBI lineage: Eukaryota > Viridiplantae > Streptophyta > Magnoliopsida > Caryophyllales > Nepenthaceae > Nepenthes > Nepenthes mirabilis. Next base: position 19,917 of record JAODPA010089442.1, on the reverse strand, counting down.
AAGCAGTCAACAAACTCCTCAAATGACCTGATTGAGTTCGATTGAAGACTATAGAATTAGATGCAGGCGTCGCCTTCGAGGGTCAGAGGGAAACATGTGCATGTGGCAGCTTCGCCTAGACCCTGGAAGCTCCGGAGCGTGTGAAAATGGTGTAGGTAATCTATTGAGTCAAAACTCCTAACATAGGGTTACAGGGTAGGCATTTTGAGTTTGCGAGGAAGCGGCTGTGCCTGGATTTCCATTGGGAAAGGCAATCTCCTCAGATCCGTAGAGTGTCTACTAGCATTTGTTTCAAACTTGTGTTGCCATATCTTCTCCATTTTCTCTGCCATTCGAGGGGAGGACACAATCATCTTGGCATTGAGGGCGGTCTTCAGCTCCGAATGGTTTGGAGAGGGATGAGGTCCAGCTCTGCGGTGGTCGCGTACTACAAGAAGCTTCTTCTGGGGTTGAGGGCCTCTTGTTGTTGCAGGGGTAGCGTGGGTTTTGCTGCTTTGGGTTGTCCCTACATGTCCCGCGACTTAAGCAGCCTTTCGACTGTGCCCGAGTCCAACTACTCGAGGCCGCTTGGACCCCGACACTGTCGTTTTACGAGGTCTTCTTGGCAAGCTGCCTCTTTCTTCGGTGCTTCTTCTTTGAGGCCGATGCTTGAGTAACAGCGGCATGAGCCCCCAACAATTGCTCATCCAAACATGCGTTCATGGTCCAGAACATCTTGAACACTCTTCCTGTCTAGGCTACAAGCGGATGGATGTTGGGTTCGGGCCACTCACATACTTGGCTATTTGTTAAGGGGTTGTTGCCTGGGGCGGTGGTGTCCCTGCCCGATAGTTCATCAAGGAGGCTAAATGTTAGAAGAAATTATAGTTTCTCATGAGATTTTGCTTTGTGGACAGGATCTTGTAATGATTTTTGTGTCTTTTTTTTGTTTTGTTTTGTTTTGGTTTTTTTTTTTTGGATACCTATCTTTAGTTTATTACTGGGTTATTTCATAATTTTTAAGCCAATAAACTTGGGATTTTTAACTTAATTGATTAAATTTATACATACTTTTAAGTCATCTGGGTGGTGAATTTATATTTGAAACATACGATTGATTACACTAGCCTTATCAGTGCTTTCTGGGAATTCTCCTCAAGTTGTCTCCTCGGATGAACAAATTTGTTCAGGAAATGACAATAATGTAAATGGTTTGGAAATAACAACCCTGAAAAACAATGGCCGAGTGGACTTTCTTTTGGACGAATGCAACATCTGTGCCAAGGAGATGGCGTCCGGTGTGTCACAACCAAGTTTTTGACATTGGAAGAACAACTCCACAGACTGCCTTGATCCTCAAGCGAGTTCTGATGGGTTGAATTACTAATAAGGCGACAACGGGTGGGGATTCTTGATGAGTCAATTGGAATGGGCTTACAAGGATGCCGAGGCAGCAAAGCTCCTTTATGAGTTAAAAAAGCCAAGCTTCATGAGCCTTTGAAGGTGTATTCTACCTGAGGAGAATTAATATTAGACATGTATTAAATGGTGCCCCAAATGCAAGTGTTGCTTGAGAATCAAAGAGAAGTTGAGTCCAGTGTTCATTCTCCCTGTAATGTTGGCTGGGGACCTCGCTTCATATCCATCATGAGCCAACTGTTCGATTCCGGAGCTAGGAGGCAACCAGCTGTGCCCAGTGGCCGGCAAGGCCCAAATGGTTTGCCAGTCGTGCCCCGTGTGGCTTGTTTCACCTAATGCACAAGCTTACAAATCATACTTTTCTTAAGATTATATTATATTTTGTACATCCTCAAATTTTGGTTATTGTTATGTCAGACATACCATTTTAAAAATTTAATTTTCTTTTTTGCCATATCAGCCTTCTTGGAAGTTTTGTAGCTCTTTTCACGTTGGACTTGCTAGATGGCTTGACTTCAGCTGCCCTAATAAATTGGGTACATGAGATTGTGCTTCAAGGAGGCTTAATTGATCCCAAAGACCTCCTCAGTAGCCCAGTGTTCCCTAATCATAGTTGGACTAGATTAACCTGGTTGGACTTTTGGATTATCATAATTGTTAGAATCTTGCCGAGATAAAAAAAAAAATGTTACCTTTTATTAGGCTATTAGCTATTTTTGCGGACAAAATTCTCTTGATTAGATTTTTTACTTATCTACCTGCTACACTTATCATAAAAATGCTATTCAGAGTATAGAAAGCAAAGTCTTTAAACAAATATTTTAATTATAGTTTTAGATAATATGATACTTATAAAATAGCGATATAAGACACATTTTATTTTACGATAAGATATCTAATATTATCCTTGCGTCGATATTGTCATCACTTTGGATAGAGCTCTTCATAGCCTCCATTAGTTATTGGCAATCAATGACTTTGGCTCTTCCTAGTTTGCATCGTCGACCAAAGAGTCTCTAACCAACCCGGGCACAAAACTAGTCTTTTGTCGGTCTCCTTTTATTCCCTTTTTCGAGGGAACTATGACATATTTACGGCATTGACTTCAATTCTTCTAGTCTCAAATGCTACATAGTTTTCCTTACATATTTATTTATTTTACTGTCATATTTATCTTTTAATTTGACTATTATATATACTGATTTAAATATCAAAAAAAAATTTAAGAAGGAAACATTCTTTAATCCCATGGGATCTTGTTTATATTTTGGCATGCAGAATTTTGAGTGAAAGATGCTAATCTTGGGCTGACATATGTTGATAGACATCTAGGTCAAATCATTATGTAGGTATTTATTTGATGATGCTGACTTGAGAAATTAGAATAATGGTTATAACAATGAAATATAATCACAATTTATCGTAAATTTGAGTAGTGAGATTGATGGCTAACCAAAAACAAATAATTTCAGCATCAAATTTAAAAAGTGCTGGGCTTGCACTTTATCGGCAGCAGTTCACAAAAATGTAAAACTGGGACTGCACTACTTTGAAGTGCCTTTAAATTTCAGATGCCAAATATAATTTGTAATATAATATTTTTTATTTGGGAAAAAAAACTTTTAAAAAATATAACTAGTTTTTTCCCAAAAACTTCTGAGATTAATTTTTAATTAAAACTTACTTAAAGAATTTAGAATAATGAATAGAAAGACCTCAAAAATTTTTATAGAAGATTGTTTATGAAATATTGCATTGTGATTTTTTTCAAAAAGTATTTTAACAATAATGATAACAACTTAACGATTCCAATTATTCATTATGGAGTCCAATCAAAGTGGCATAAGTAAAATGTCACACTTCGTATCTCCTTTAGCTATGCCAGGGGTACCAAACTTCACAACAAAGATGAGAATAAATCCCTATACAGATTGAAAACCCAGCCCACTAGTTGAAAATACGAGAAGACTTAATGAAATCCACAAAAGCAATTATAATAATAACCACAATAACGAGTAAAAGTAATATGTGTAATTTTTGCATGGAAACCCCTAGTAAATGAAAGTAATAAAACTAAGGGTTTTTAGTCTATATAAAATCCACAAAGATTATAACAACGATTATACAAACCCTAACAATGCTTTTCGGTTTCAGTATAACGTTGGTAAAATGAGGTAAATGCAACAATAGATGAAGAACAATATAAGAAATCACTGGTTAAATGTTTAAAATAACAAATAAAATAATATACCTAATAATAGTAAAAATTAAAAGAAGATTTTTAGTCCAAATGGTTGATAAAAATTTTCTCATTATTCTCCTTTCTCTCTCTTCCAAGTTGGTGGCCGAAAATGATATATAAATCTTTCAATGAGTGCCCCAAAATATGAACATGGATTTTATATCAGTGTTGGAATATGTGCACTCTTTGGGTGCACATTAGGCATGTTAATTATGCATGTGTATACTTTAGACACATCATATTTAGAAGTCACTATAGTTTAACTCTTGCGTAGCAAAAATATGTTTCAAGTGCAGCTTTCTTTCAACCGTAAAATGTATGAACCTCATGTGAAAATCTCCTTTCAAATTTTCATTTAAATGGAATATCATACATCCCTCAAGCTAAAATCTATGACAAATATGGAAGTGAAAAGCCATATGTGCAATAGGTGCAAAAATCACAATAAAATAACCAAACCCAACACTATCTTCATATTTTTCTTTTTAATGGGATTACATCTGATAGGGATGGCTGGATTGGGTTGGCCCAAGTAGGTGATTAGCCTAAAAGAATCGTAACCCACTGACTCATAGATGGTCAACCCCTCAGTTGACCAAAGAAGGTCTCCAAGTAGCTGGGTGTGGGCCAAACAAGATCCGGTTTAAGTCAGGAACTGCTCATGAGCCCTTTCCCGCACGCAGCGGTCGTTTGCCCTAATTGGCCGCGATATTGAGAATCTCCCCAAATGGTAACCTCATTTGAAACGGAATCCCCCAAATCAGTGCATATCTTGGAAGGGAAGCCCTCAAATCGGCACATGACCCATAATAGAAGTTTCTTCATTCATAGCATGTGACATCTCTGCGGAGAAAGAAATCCTCCATCCTGACCGTTGTAACTCTAAGTAGCGCTTGTATCCTCTCGTTGGAAGGAAAGGATCCCCTTAGACAGTTGACTGCCAGCCGTGCCACCTAAGGATGGTGGCGAGGTTCAACACCTATAAAAAGCCCTCGGGATACATTCCAAAGACATACTCTCTCTAGTATTAAAACTAGTGCAAGAAATCCATCTCTTCCCACTGCTCATTTTCGGTGAACCCAATGGTCTGAAAAGCCGTTATCCACGAGTGCATTATAACCCAAAACCACTCTACGCCGAGTGTACCTCCGAACTAGACTCACAAATCTCCTTTCAAACTTCAACTCTGGCTTACTCTGTTTTTACCTACTTTATCTTGGAATGAAGATTACTAACTTGAGAGTTGAAGGATAAATTAGGGAGCAAGTTTCACTGTTTTTTCTAACTTTTCGTTTTCTATTGTGGTGTGCAGGATCCAAGTAGCGCAGGACGAAGATCGGACCCAACTTCTAGCAAAGGAGGTCACCTCCCCTGGTGACAACCACTCCACTGGTAGCCAGGTAGGAGAATGACTAGCTCCGATCATCCTAACGATGACGGAGCAAATGAACAAGATGTCCTAGATGAGTCAAGTGCTCTGTACGTGCCAGAGCAAACAGAGGTAGGGGGCTCCCTCATCTTTAGCCCACACTTCGGCCTCTACGCGAGGAGGCCAGAGAAAGAAGAAGCCGACAAAAAGGGTTGCATGAGCGAGTAGTTCTAGTGCCCGAGTGGCCTCAAACATCAGGAGTCGTTCTAGGCTAGAGGGGTGGCTACGCCGTAGAAGCCTGAAGGAGAGCCCGAAATGGAGGAACCCTCGATACTCCTGGGATGAGCAGAGGCCACTGGTTCAAGAAGGAGCCTCTTTCATCACTTGATCAGCAAGCGGAAGCAGCCAGCCGGCACCACACTGCTTGGCCGGACACTCAGAGTTGAGGACTTACCTCAACACGAAGTGGTTACCTCAACGCAAAGAGGTCTGCAATCTCCTCACGGGTGGAGAAGAATGTTTAAAAGATGAGGAACCACGTGTTCAAAGGAGAAGCTGGCGAACATTCGGCCGATCTGAAGAGATCTCCTCTCACTATGGAGATTCGGGCCTAGCCGCTTTTACCAAAGTTTAAAATGCCGGCCTTGAAACCCCACAATGGAAGCACCGATCTCATGAATCATTTCGATCACTTCGGCATCCTGCTCAACTTTCAGGGCCTAGAGGAGGCTTCTATGTGCTAGTGCTTCCCCTTCACGCTAAAGGGAGATGCTCGAATTTGGTTCTATTGGCTCCCGGTAAATTCAATCCAGAGTTTTTGCAACCTCTTTGATAGCTTTCTGGCTCAGTACGCTTCTAGCCGACGCGATCAGAAGTGCCATGACACCTCACCCTCGTCAAACATAAGTCAGGCGAGAGCCTGAGGAAGTTCTTGGGGTGATTTATCGCTGAAGCTCGGAAGAAACCCAGACTCACTGATGAGGTGAAGTTCAGTAGCTTCATTTTTACTCTGGGTTTGGGTGACTTTTTTAAATATTTGGCTTAGGACCCACAAATCTTTTGGGAGGCTAAGTCCATCACTCGAGCCTACATAGTGGCGGAGGAAGCCAATCTGGTGAAGCACCCGAAACGGATCGATCAACCTCGCTCCTTGCCGGCAGACGAAAAAAGGAAGAATGGGGCCATGACAACCCATGAAGGATGCAACCCATAACTAAGCCGCCTGTACGGAGAGAGTTCATACCCATAAACCTGACTATGTAGAATGATTCTTGGGCGAACGTCCTCATACAGATCCAAGAGAACAAGTTCATGAAATGGCCAAAGCCGATGAAGAACCCTAAGGAAAGAGATCCGACGAAGTAATGTAACTTTCATCGATCTCTGGGTCATAGCACAGAAGACTGCCCGACTCTATAGAGAGAGATCGAGGAGCTAATCCGTCGGGGCCACCACTTTAAGTTCCTGAGGAACCCGGATCAGAATCGTAGTCCCTCAAGCAAGGATAGGCTTAAGCAGCAGTAGCTAAGGAACTAGGCCACGGTTGGGGTGATCAACATGGTGACTACCAGGCCGTTTAAGACTCACAATGCAGATCATCACGAAAAGCCGTATGGATACAAGAAGCAGAGGGTAGGAGATGATATCATTAGTAAAAGTAACGACGATATGGCACATATAATCTCCCACCATACTAACCCCCTGATTGTATCTGCATTCATTTCAAACGGTATTGTAAACTACCAGCTGAAATGAGTCTTTATCGATAATAAAAATTTTCGTGATTTGCTTTACCTTGACACATATTTCAAATTGGGATTAAGAAAAGTCAACTGAAATCGGCCAAAGGGCCGTTGAATGGATTAGATAATGAACCAGTGGCCGTCTAAGGAACCATCCGGTTGGAAGTCACCTTGGGCATGTACCCCAGGATGGCAAGCCGCAAGCTCACCTTCCTTGTTGTCGACTTGACTTCCATTTACAATGCCATACTCGGCCGTCCATGCCTAGCGGTATTCGGGGTTGTAATATTGATACCCCACCTAAAAATAAAATTTTCAACAGCATGCGGTATCGGCAAAGTACTAGGCGACTAAATAATCGATCAAACATGTTACCTATCCCAAGTTACCCTGAATAGCTTCAATCAGATAGCAGATGACCTAAATGATTGAGATGAGACAACTCTACAGCAGGTATAATCCGGCAAGGCCACCAACTTCGTACCGATGGATCTGGATAACTCGGATAAATGCGTATAGTTAGGGGGCTTGTTTGCCAGACCCCTACATGACCAGCTAATTAGCTTCCTGAGGTATAACATAGATGTCTTTTCATTGACACATGCTAATATGCCTGAGATCCGGGTTGGAGTAATGGTTCACGAGTTGGATCTCAATCCTGACCATAAGTCCATTCGGCAAAAGTAGAGAAATCATTTCATTGAGAAGCTAATAGCCATCCGGGAGGAAGTAAAGAAACTACTGGATACCAGATTTATAAGAAAAGTCCAGTACCTAAATTGTCTCTCCAACGTAGTTCTCATAAAAAAGAGTAACAGAAAGTGGTGGATGTGCATCTACTTCACCGACGTCAATAAAACCTTCCAAAAGGATAGCTTTACGTTGCTGAGAATTGACCTGCTAGTGGACTCTACTTCTGAATACAAACTGCTAAATTTCGTGGATGCCTGTTCAGGTTACAACCAGATTTGAATGAATCCAAAAGATGAAGAGCACACTTCCTTTATGACCGATCATGAAATTTATTGCTACAAGGTCATGCCCTTTGGTTTGAAGAATGCAAGTGCCACTTACCAAAGGCTTGTGAACAAAATGTTCGAGAAGTAGATCGGCTAAAATACTGAGGTATATGTAGACAATATGCTCGTCAAAAGTAAGACTACCGACGACCATATTCGCAATCTCGTCGAAACCTTTGAGGTGCTCTGAGCGCACAAAATGAAATTAAACTCCTCTAAGTGTGTCTTCGAGGTATCCTGCAAAAGGTTCTTGGGATTCATCTTCTCTTAATGGTACATCGAGGAAAACTCAAAGAAGATAAAAGTTTTCATGGACATGACCCCACCTTGAACTGTGAAAGATGTTCAAAGGCTAACCGGAAGACTAGCAGCACTCTCCCATTTCCTTGCCAAGTCTGGAGACAAATACTTTCCCTTCTTCAAGGCCTTGAGGGGGATGATAATGAACGGATTTCAATAGGTAGCAGAATGTCAGGCCGCTTTCAATGAATTGAAACAATACTTAGCCAGCCCACCCCTCTTAACGTCACCAAAAGAGGGTAAGGAGTTGTATCTGTACTTAGTTATTTTAGAAGCGGCACTGAGCTCCATCTTGATATGTCAGGAGTCTAACGCGTAGCGGCGAGTTTACTTTGTCAGTAAAACATTAATTGACATCGAGACTCATTATCCCTATGGTGAGAAGATTGCATTTGCACTTGTCTTCTCTACCAGAAAATTACGGCCCTACTTCCAGGCGCACCAGATAATTATCCTAACCGACCAGTCTTTAAAGGGTATCCTACAAAAATCTAATATTTTCGAACGGTTGGTTAAGTGGGCCATCGAATTGGAATAGTTCGACATTAAATTCAAGCCAAGGTCGGCCATCAAGGGGCAGGCGCTTGCCAACTTCATTATCGAGACCATGACTCCAATCCCCGATACAGACTACATCGATAACGCCAACCACTGAATTGAAGGACCAGATTGGGTTCTATACGTAGATGGCTTGTTAACAAACTCAGGAAGTGGGGTTAGAGTGATCCTGAGGATCCCTAATGGGTTCGAAGTGAAATACTCCTAGAAACTTGGGTTTTCGGCCACTAATAATGTGGCCGAATATGAAGCCCTACTTGTAGGTTTGTGGCTTGCTAAGGAATACTTGGTTAGGCACTTGACCATCTGCAGCGATTTAAAACTGGTCGTCAACAAGATTTGAGAAAGTTTTGAGGCCTCCAACTTTCAGCTAGCAAGGTACCTGGCTAAGGCAAAGAGTGTGATCGAAAAATTTGACAAGCTCGACATGGTTCACATCCCGAGGGTTGAAAACTGGAAGGCTGACCAATTTGCCAATACGGTGGTGGCAGAGAATCCAGAATAGTACTCAAAAGACATGCGAGAGGTCTTGAGCATTCCCAGCATAGATGGTTAAAAAGCGATATAGGTCTCTGACAGTAAAAACTGGATGTTGCCCTATTGGAGGTTTCTCACGAATTGATCCATGCCCGAAAACCCGGATAAGGCCAAGCGCATAAAGAAGATGATTGGTTGGTATACCATATTGTAAGGAAAGTTATACTACTGAGGGTATTCGACCCCTTACCTTCTGTGTCTTACGTCGGAGGAAGCTCACTACGCATTGAGCGAAATCCATCTCGAAATCTGTGGGTCACACATTAGTGGCAAGAACTTTGCCTTCAAGGTGATAAGACAAGGGTACTATTGGCTGATTATGAAAAGGGATCCTGTGGAGTTCGTGAAGAGATGCGAGAATTGCCAAGTCCATGGCAATCTTCACCATTAATCGCCCATGGAGTTGAAAGCCCTCCATGCACCCTAGTCGTTCGCACGGTGGGGGCTTGATATTCTCGACCTGCTTCTCATTACTTCTAGACAAAGAAAGTTCATCGTGGTGGGCATCAAACACTTCACAAAGTGGGTCGTGGCCGCCCTGTTGGCCTGAATAATAGAATAGAATGCCATGGCATTCGTTCGATGGAGTATAGTCTACAAATTTGGAATTTTCAAGATCATTGTGACCAACAATGGAATCCAATTCACCGATAAGTGCCTCACCAAGTATTGCACAAATCAGGATATCAGGTTGGTCGACACTTTGGTAGCATATTCGTAGGCAAACGAACAAGTGAAGGTCACCAATCAGACATTGCTATACAGACTAAAGATCAAGCTGGAAGACGCAAGAGATTCCATGGTGAACGAGCTGCCCTCCGTGTTGTAGTCTCATCGAACAATGCCAAAAGAGCCGACGCACGAAACGCCTTTTAGTCTTTGCTATGGAACTAAGGCTATAATACTGGACGAGATTGGGCTCCCGAGTCTCCGGGTCAAGGCCTTCAACCCACTCAGTAACTCTCAATGGCTCAGGGAGCACTTAGACCTGTTGGAGAAAGCGCAGGACACGGCTAGGATGCGCACGGCCTCCTACCATCATCGAATTGCCTGGCATTACAACAAAAATGTAAAGGCATAGCAATGTGAGTTGGGAGACCTAGTCTTATGAAACATAGAGGCCACTGACAATGTAGCCAATAGGAATAAACTCTTCTCAAATTGGAAAAGCCCGTTCCTTATTTTAGTCATTCTGCGGAACGGAGCATACATGTTTCAAACCCAGAATGACAAGTTGGTTCTAAAGACGTGAAATGTTGTCCATCTGAAAAGGTATTACCAATAAGGTTCATACTAGGCCTAGGTAGGTCACACGTGTGTTAGAGATTGCATGTAACAATTTACCATGTTTAATGAAATAATTTATTTTTTGCATGTTTCTATGGTTTCTTTTTTTTTCTTTCTCATGTGAATGCTTGCGTGAAATTGTATGAAAACAAACGACATAAACTGCCTCTACGTCAGGTGGACTTTTGCACACCAGCAATTAAACCTTGATCCCATGCCAAGCAGCCCGTAAGTGGTCGGATTAAAACTTGGTCCCAAATCGAGTGGCCTACAAGCAGAAGGATTAAACTTTGATAATATACCGAGCAACCAATAAGTGGTTGGATTAAACCTTAATCCCATACCAAGGGACCCATAAGTGGTCGGATTAAACCTCAATTCCAAATCAAGTAGCCCATAAGTGGTTGGATTAAACCTCAATCCCATACCAAGCAACCCATAAATAGTCGAATTAAACTTTGGTCCCATACCAAAGAGCTCATTCGCGATCGAATAGGAAACCTTAGGGGGCTTTTACAACATGCGTGCGATGACCTTCTCTCACAAGAGACGACACCGTCAGTCTACGATAGTCAATAAATCGGACCTAAGTGTGGAAGAACACCACACACTCCAACAATGAGTAGGACGTTTGAAATTACAATCTAGGCGTCGCCATTTGGAATAAAAGCATTATCAAACCAGGAAAGATAATGTATATGCTGCCGGTTTATATTCACGAAAATATACAATCCACAAGGTGGTATCAGACAACATAGATGTGCTTGTGGGGGCATTCCAAGGCCCCGTTGATATAAGAAGTTATCTATACCTACGATTTGTCTAGGTGACTGCCCTAAGATAGAGGATCCCTTGGAGGACGTGGCGCAGGCCTCTGGTCACACCCGACCAGGTATCTGATCAGTTTCGATCGACGAGAAGTTTTGTCATTCCTCAAATCCAAAAAATTGACAGGGAAATGAGGGTCCTCCAAGGAATCAATCCTCCTACTGAAATGGTTCCCCGCCTGGAACCTCCCCTCCAGGGCAGAAGCCACCTCTTCAGGATGAAGCTTTGTCATCAGTTCGCCTTCAAGTAGTGTAATCCTCTCCATGGCCTGGGCATGTGCTCCAAAACTTTCATGTAGCTTGATGTTAGACTCTAGCAGGGCTTGATTGAGGTAGTTAGCTCGCGCTCGACTCTACAGGCATCTCCCACTACAACATTAGCATGATGCTTCATCTCCTTTGCCACACGCTCAATCTAAGCCCGTATCATATGAGCAAGCTTGTCACTTTGGGAAGATAGAAAATCGTCCAACCCGTAAGGTATCATCACAGGCCGGCAGGAGAAAAAAGACTCAGCAAAGGGGGGCAACCAACAGACATCTGTGCAGCTACGAAATGAGATAAATATACCTGGCAAGAGAAACCAACAGACATAGGGCACGAAGCTGCCCTCAAGACGCCCTGGGGTTCAAGTTGTGGGAGGCCTGGGTGCTGCCACTCCTCAACGGTGACCCTAGCAATGGAGTACTCATCATCGTCCTCAATCTGTTTCCTCCTATCATCCATGGTGAAAGCAGAAGGGCAATGAGTGCAAGTGGTGAATGGAATTGCAGAAGATGCCACTCTTAAATAGGCAGACTTATGTTGAAAATCACGCAACTGTAGAAATTGAAGGGTTGTGTTGCTTTTGTGCAAAGAGATGCCTATCCTCACCCAGTTGAATCTACGTGTAGTGCCATAATGACAGATGTCACATCATGTCATTGGGCAGTATGCCGTCAATCAACGATGATCCAAGACAAATTCATGACCAGCCTCGCCAAGCAACAACCCAAACAAAGAATGGCCTTGGATACAAAAGTAAGTAGGGCCGGCTAATTGGCCAGCGCGGAGAAAAAAAGACAACACATAAGAAGAAAATTTATCTTTATGAAATGATTTTCTTTTCATTAATCAATATTGCTATATAAACGGCTGATACAAGGGAGGAGAAATAAAATTTAAAAATATAAAAATATCCCGACTAGAGCAGGGGGCCTCTAGGTTGACGTGATGAGGGCTCCCCTCCTCCTTGGGAGAAGTTAGTCAAATGGTTGTGCTCCAGAGCCATGCAATTCATAGGGTCGAAGAAGCCAATCGGAAAATCAGGGACCACTGTGGTGACAATCTATCTATAGAGGTGAATTCCCTCCCAATGCCTAGCATTCTGCGCTTGGCTCACCTCCTCTGGATGTAGATGGGTAGTCAACTTGCCTTCAAGCCTAGCATTCATTACTCGGAGTTTTTTCTCTAGCTTCTCGATGTTGATGGCCTGAGTCTCCAATCCCCTCAACCTCTATTTTAACTCAGCCAACTCTGCCCTGAGGACTATAACCTCTTTGCGATCTTGTTGGGCCTGAGCAGTAGCAGCACTCAAATGGCTTAGGAGCCTCTCTAGTCAGAGAATCTTCTCCTCCCGCTCATCAATCATTTTGGCCTACATCCTTTATCACAGCACCTACAATCTTCTGGTCCTACAGTTCCAAAAATAAAAAGAGAAGATAGATCAAACCACGTTGGTGGAATATAAAGGAAAGCGGAAGTCTCTTATAAAGAAGTACCATGGTGAACTTGCGCTTCTTCTTCCCAACCAGATTAGGCGCCTCTGGGCTCTAGTGAGGGAGGTCCTCCGACGGGCTAGCTAGAAGGCTAAGCATAGCAGCCTCCAAGACTAACTCTGCCACGACTGTTGTTTCCTTAGCAGCACAAGTTCCCTCCACAGGGACCTCTACAGAGGCAGCATCTAAGAGGCTCTTTGTAAGATATCAGTTTTCATGATATGGTAATTAGGAGTAATTAAATTAATATAATCAAAATTAGCCTTATAGTATGTGAAATAGTATGTTTTGGAGGCAGTGCTGAGCAGCCACCTGCTGGGCGCTGATTGCAGGGGCAATGAGGGTTTCTTTCAGCCCATTTTTCCAGCCTCCACATGGCAGAAGAGAGAGAGAGGGAGGGAGAAGAAAGAGAAAAGGGAATCTGAGGTTCCCGAGTCTGTTATGAGCTCGAGCCAGTTAATGAAGTGATAGATTGGGTTGAGGTAAGTGTACTCATACTCTTCTCTTTCATTTTCTTACACTTTTATTCTATTTTCTTCGGGTATCCTTATCCCGATATCTGAATGAGTTTATATTTTGGAATGCTCGTGACTCTAGCATAAAAATATTTTAATTTTGTATCCGATTTGTGAGATTTAGACAGATTTTCTCAAATTGGAATCCTAACCCACTCCCGGAGCCATTTCACCATTTATTTTGGATTTTATGTGTGATTTGGCCCTAGATAATTGTTACCCATGACTTGGGCAAGCAAATATGTGAATTCCATGCCCGATTTAGTAGTTTTGACTCATTTTCGGATATGAAACCCTAAACCGGCGACTCAAAGGGGTTTACCAATTAATTGGGATTTATACATAAATTGGTTTCAAGATATTATTACCCGCACTATGAATATATTAATTTATCAATTCTGTGTCAGAATTTGTAATTTCGTAGGGTTTTATACTCATAGGAACACAAACTCGACCTCTATTTGGGTTTTATTCGAATTAATCATAATTTGTGCATGATCTTAACTTTAGAAATTATATAGCATGCTCTTGAGAAGGCATTTGATGCCCAAAAGTTCTAAAATTATGTTCGGATTACGGTAGTAAGAGTTCCATATTCCAAAACTTATGATAAATTATGCACGTATCATAAATATATTAATCCGAAATGTTTGAAAAATCATGTTATGATCTAGTTGTCAAGAATTATCGATTGAAAGCTTAAGATTTCATTTGGCTTAATGTAAAAAGGAATCCGTAAATTCTTTACGCCCCAAAGAAAATTATGTACGGAATCAATAACATGTGAGGACTTTAACTCACGAGGAATATGAAAATATGTATTAAAATATACTTATGGAAATAAATCTAATGATAGAGAAAAATCTGTGATTAAGTGATAGATTTATGATCTATTCTTCAGAATAATATTCTGATTCGCTTATGAAATGTTCTCCAATAGAGTCGGAATGAAGGAGTTTGTGCTTATGGACAAAATTTCCTATTAAAATAATGAACTAAGAACTTGGACCGAGGATTACAGATAATAAACTTTAGCATATAAAATTATTACAGTGAAAACTCAAGGATTACTTTGGCCATATGTTTTGGCCGTGTCTTTTAGCGGGTGATATTCTTTGGCATGCCTTAGTATATTATAGGGGATGGTCGTTATCTGTTTTGGTCCGTGTTGTGGCTGATTGGCCCCGTCTATAGGATTGTATGTAAATGGCCCACATTTAGGTTACTAATAGAAGGGGATGGCTTTTGATTGTCTAGGAGTAAACACAATCCATATTATGACCGACCGCTTCTTCATTAGTAAGACCTACTGACTCCTGGCCCCCAAACTAAATAAATTTTCAGTATATAGTGGTCACTAAGACAAAGGAAATGAATTAAAGAAATTTGGATCGAACAACAAAAGAATTCCTTTTTGAATCATGAACTATAATCTCACATGCACCTCTACCCTTCATACATGTGTTATTATATTTTAAACACGAAATTATGTATGTCTTTTGATATATATATATATGTATGTATGTGTGTGTGTGTGTGTGTGCCTTACTAAGCTGTTAGCTTGCCCTTATTTTTTCTTCCTTCTAGGTGAGATCTACAAGCTGATACCCGATTAGATAGAGTAAGGAGAGGGATTTGTTAGGGACATTGTTGGTCATTGAGGACTTAGTATCTAGAATGTAGCGGATATAATGCTTTATAAATAGTTGAGTAAGTTTAATGTTATGAATTAAATTTTGATATGGCTTATTGTTTAATTGTTATGAATGATTGTTATACATCCGCAGCTTATTTATAGGTAAAGCATGCTTTCGCAGTTTTAATGTTAAGTTTTGTATAAGTTCCTAGATGATATATTTCTTTTGATCGAATATAGTAGTTGGGATACTGTGTTGGAGTCTTGGATGAAACGGCATATGGTTGGAATCCTGTGCGTATGATGTGGTTGAAATGTTGGAGTCTATTATGTATATGTTTTGTTCAAGTTTATTTATATAGGTTGCATGTATAATTTTTGTCCAATTTTAGAAAAAACTCTACCTGATTTTCTCCAGAAATTAATATTTTATATTAAGGGCATATTAATGGTATTTGGTTAAGTATGTTATCAACGGAGGTCTTGAATGGATAATGGCCCATTCTGCCACACTCGTCACCGTAGGAAGCAAGGCAATAGAAAAACTAATCCCGCCGGCATCCAATGGCCCCACTGGCGGCGCTGCCACTAACTCCAGCTGCTTCCCAACAACTAGTACTACTAGCTGTTCAACAATCGGCTCCACCAACTCTCTGGCTATTGGTGCAGTCAACTGTCCCTCTCCCAGCACGGCCAGTGTTGCAGATACACCTAACGATAGCAGCTCGGCAATAAACCCTTTGGCGGGGACTCCCGTGATGCTCAAATGAGAGTCTTAACCGAAGATTGCGCGCCAACACCCTCTAGGCGTCCAACCAAGCGAACATCGGTGGTAGTGGAGGATGAGGAAGACACCAAAGCCGGTGTAACCCGCCTCCGAGAAGGGCTACCAGAAGGATCCCGAATAACTAGAGCCCTAGCTTTTCTCTTAGGCATGGATGGCGCTAGGGGTGGAGCCCTTGCCTCCTAGATCGGTGAGCATGGGGCCCAACGAGCTCGCTTGATCTCCACAGGGGACATAAGGTGGTTCCTCCTAAACTCATTTGGGTGCACCCAGACTGATTTGACCAGTGGCTTAATGGCCTCCATCCCCTCCTGTGAAGGCCTCTTAGTGAGGAGCTTAGGCATGTTATCTTAATCCCTAAACAAGGGCCAATCATTAGAAACCCTAATGAAGAAGAATTGATTCTTCCAATTCTTCATGAACTCATAGATAACATGACCGATGTGCGACTCCCTGGGGGAGAGTGAGATGCAATCCCTGATCTGTGTGAACCAGAAAATCACCCTCATTGTTGCCATAGACAACATCCTCGAGTGGTGATGGAAGAATACGCACAAGGAGCAAAGGTAGCACACAGCATTGGAGTGGAGCCTTGTGATAGGGACTTTGAGGGCCTGGAGAATGTCAAGCAGTTCCTTAGGAATGAGAATGTGAAGACCACTTCGCAGGTGAGTCCCGTAAATGGTGATGTATCCCTCCGGTGGAGAGCAAGCCCTATCTTGCTTCCCCTGAACGATGAACAAGATCAACAGTGGGTCGTTGTACTAAATGTACAAAGCTTTGACATCGCTGGAGTTGAGAATGGAAGGTATCGCGCTGATAGAGAGAGCCATGGAAGCGAATAAGGAAAGAAAATAGGAACATGAAAGAGAAAATAGAAGTAAAATTCGAAGGTGACTACTGGTTTTTATAAACAAGGTTGCCGTCGAAACGAAGTAGTGCCTCGAAAAGGCACGACAATCATGGCACGCCACGTGCCAACACCAAAGATCACGAGGTCAAGTCGTATCGTCCGTCTCATTTATTGCAAAGATACTACCGCTCCTGGCAAGCAACACGTGGTAAAAAGTGGCATCTAATGATGGAAACACATCAGATCCTACGCCACGATGCTCGACTTCCTAGCAAGGTTGGTCAATAGAGCTGGTCAACAACCTATCCGACTCTGCACTACTCTCCGGATTTCGGCTATTTGGTCAACAAAATTGGTCAACAACCAATTCATCTATGCCCCATTCTCCAGATTCCAGTGGTTTGGTCTACAAAACCGTTCAACTATTCCCCTGCTTCTTTTGATTAGACCATTTCTACTCTAAGATTTTGGCCATTCCGTCTGTTAATCCGCCCAATCGAGATCCACAACTCCTCGGCATTCCAGAGCACAAAAAATAAAATAATAATAATAAAATAAAGATAATAATAATAACAGTAATAATAAAGTGTGCACAACGATGAAAGACAGAGAGGCAACGGAGAAATTCTTCGCATAAACAACTATAAATTTTCTCATTAACCTTCGCCTTACAAGTTACACAACCTTTAGATACAAAAGTACAACAAAACAGTAAGGAACGGAAAAGGGGGAAGGGAGAAATACATAAGAAAGTGGCCAGGCCTGAAGGCCATTCCCCATTTGAGCGAAGTTGTTAGGATTCAAACATGTGGATTTAAATCTTGTCGGCAAGGTGACAAAAGCGGCCATCCATACTAAAAGGGGTGACCAAAGCGGCCACCTGGACGAAAATGAGCGACAAAAGTAGACCAAGCACCACGACTCGAGACAGCAAAGAACGCGAATGACCTAAGCTCAAAACTGGCGACCAGAGCTACGAGCCTCGCAGTAATACCTAGCTCCCACACCATTTCACAAATCAATGAGGATGATGCAAAGAAATCCTATAAGCTTCCAATTTATAACACACGGGAAAACAAGCAGAACATTGATCGCTTGTGAACAGTGAAAAAGGGAATCTACAAATCTGCAAATCTGGGTCAAGTCGAGAATAGTGAAAAAGGGAATATGGTTTAGACTTGAGAAGACAACATGGCCTGTCATGTCCCATTGTAAACATGTCGGAGGCTGAAGACTCGGACGACCGGCATGGGGGCTAGTGATGGGGATGGTTGGAATGGCTAACCCAAGTAGGTGATTAGTCTAGAAGAATCGCAGCCCATTGACAAATAGATGTTCAACACTCCAGTTGACCAGAGAAGGTCTCCAAGCAACCGAGTGCTGCCCAAACAAGATATGACCCATGCCAGAAACGGCCCACGAGACCTTTCTCACACGCAACGGTCATCTACCCTAATTGGCCGTGATGCTGAGAATCTTCCCAAATAGCAACTTCCTCTAAAACGGAAGCCTCCAAATCAGTGCACATCCCAGAAGGGAAGCCCTCAAATTGGCACACGACCCACAATGGAAACTTTTGCATTTATGGCATGTGACATCTCCGTGGATGAAGAAATCCTCCCTCCCAAACATTGCAGCTATGAATAGTACTTGCATCCTCTTGTTCGAAGGAAATAATCCCCTCAAATGATTGACAGCTCTCCGTGCCGCCTAAGGAAGGTGGTGAAGTCCGACAGCTATAAAATGCCTTGGAGATACACTCCAAAGACGTGCCCTCTCTAGTATTGAAACTAGCATAAACAATCCATCCTTCGAAACAACCAATCGCTATTCTCTTTCAACTGTTTGTTCTCAGTGAACCTAGTGGTCTAAAAAGCCGCTCTCCCCAAGTGCACTACAACCTAAAGCCACTCCATACTGAGTGCATCTCTGAACTTGACTCACAAATCCCCTTTCTAACTTCAACTCTTGCTTACTTTGTTTTTACCTATTTCATCTGAGAAGAAAAATTACTGACTTGAGTGTCGAAGGATAAACTAGAAAGTGAGTCCCGCCATTTTCGTATGGCTTCTCGTATTTTGTTGTAGTATATAGAATTCAAGCCATGCAGGACAAAGACTAGACTTGACTTCAGCACAAGCCCAATGAGTAGTTGAACCCGAATCCATCCATGACTCGTATTTAGGACACGTCAACATTATATGGTTATTTTGAGGTCAGATGCAGTTCTTTTATATTTACTTTGGAAAGAAATAAATAAAACCATATTTGATTACCTTTTGCAGGTTATATATTGTTACATCGTAATAAACATTACCACTTTAGTGAAAATAACTAAACCCACCTACTATTTTGTGTATTTCCAGTCCTATTTGAATAAACGATCTCATAAACTTTTAGGCAATTTTTAATTTTCGTCCCAAGATCTTTGTAACACCCGACCCATAGCTTATATTTTATGATGTCAATAATTAAATACATTGGATAAATTATTATGAATAATTATGTGTTTGGATAAAAATTAAATATTTGAGGAATTTGGGCAATGCTTAACCTGTGCAAGTGCGGTACCAATTTGTGGTAGAGGCAAACTGGTTATAGACTAACAGTATAGATAGCGCTCATGCATGGTGTAGTTGTTGTCATACATAGGTTAACAAAATAGGTAACCCTTATGCATGGGATAAGTAGCATCATGTGTGCATGTATCTTATTTTTGTGCCTAATGAACGTGCAATTGGCGCTTGTGTGGCAGTGTAGTAATATAAGAAACTCTCCTATATTTTCGATGCATTTCTATTGAGGTATTGAGAGAAGAGATAGAAATATAAAAAGAAAAGAAAGAGAATAGATAGTGAAAGTGAACAAAGTTAATTTCGAGGTTATTTCGTGCTAAATCATTGAAATATTTGAGTTAAGATAAACGCAACTAAACCTATTTCATCATTGTTATAAAATCCTTGGTTCATTTCTTTTAATATTTGTTTAAATATATATGCATGTGACCGTTATTTGTCCATCTTAATTTTATTCTACATGTATGTCCATAATTTTTAAAAATTTTAATATTTGAAAGCTCGTGCGTAAATAGTA